>JAEOAE010001821.1:0-85605 GCA_036365155.1 Meriones psammophilus
CTTTCTATTGTTTTGGTGGAAATTTGTTTCTGTGCACTACAGTGCAAGATATCACTTTTCAGTTTTTCTGTATTCCTATTTGAACAGGGGACACACATGTGATTTAGTTTCCAAAGTTGTAATTTACATTTCTCTTCTTTTGTTGGAAACTTGTTTCTGTGCACTACCGTGCAGATATCACTTTTCAGTTTTCTTGTATTCCTAGTTGAACGGGTGACACAAATGTGATTTAGTTTACAAAGTTTTTTTGCTTTTTTTTTTTTTTTTTTTTTTTTTTGGAAACTTCTTTCTGTGCACTACAGTGGGAGATATCACTTTTCAGTTTTCCTGTATTCCTAATTGATCGGGCAACAGACATGTGATTTAATTTTTTTTTTTTTTTTTTTTCAATGCAGTTTATTCAGGAACCTTGAACAATCCTCGGACCCAGGGGAAAGCCAGCCCACAGCTTAAATAGCCTCTGGGTAGCCAACCCAGGCGTGCCACGTGGACAATGCAGATAGGTCCACATACATGGAAGCAAGCCAGATCCTCAGCCTTAGCCAAATGTGGAATTGTTCATGACAGAGAGCACTCACCATCGGGAAGGTGGAAGGCAGAAACCAGCTCCATCTTTCAGGCATAGCATTCCGCAGCTCTCTACAGTTCCCCCTTTTTGTTTTAGACGCATCAGGCAAGAGTAGAGGTCTGATCTCTGATATTAGAAATAAATTGGGACTTTGTACCGATGTTCATTTAGGTGTCATCCACCCAAAGAGCATCAGACCCGTCCGATACCTTTTTCTCAGAGGCGGGACCTGGGGCATCAACCCGCATGCAATCAGACATGCTCTTCTCTGGGTCGAAAGCGGCCAGCCCTGAGTGCAGTGCTTAGCCTCGCATCCTGAGCGTAACATTTTAGCTTTTTATGGTAGCCAACCATGCTTGGGGAGAAGGTCCTGCTTCAATGGCTGTAAAGGCCTGAATGATCATGGCTGCGTCACACTGTTGTGAGACTCTAATCTTGCATATATACCACAGGCAAACCAAGGAGACCAACACCAGATGGCCTGCTAATGCTCCCATGCCCACCCATTCCTTCAGATGATTCATGGCTGCAGCAATCCATGATGATAATCCTGTGGCTAGTCCTGCGTCCACTCTGGTAGAATTTACTGTGACAATGTCCACTCTCAGCTGCTCCATCGTAGTATCGAATTCTCCAGTCCAATTACCTAAAATATAGCTCGACAATTGTTTAGACAGATTTGCAGCACAGGAAAAATTCTCATGTTATATGCTAGTGACTCAAAGTCCAGCATATTTTCATTGACAGCCAAGTTGAGCGATTTGCCATAGGGTATCAGTTTGCTCCTGCACGAGGTCATTACTCTGATTGAACACCATCAAGCTTCCTTTTAGTTGAGCATTAATTCCTTTATGTACAACTAAGGCATGAGCTACATTGGCTAAATGATTGATCAGGGTCTGAGTAGTCTGCCCAGTATGACTCATGGCTAATGCCCGGGTGGTAGCTCCAACAGCCGCCAATGAGATGGTAGTAACAATGGTGGCTGTAGTTCCAAGATCCCTTTTCTGTCTGAAGAGAGTCATAGCGTGAGGGGCATCAACGGGCACAGGCACCCAGTGAGGCATGCGAGTAACCAGGGCATACCTAAATTTACTAGCATTCCAGCATTGGGCAAAAAAGCAAGTATCATTACCACAATAACTTGGCTCTATCTGGCTAATAATGAATAAAAATGGGGGATATAGACAAACAGGTGTGGGCTTATAGGAAATAGGAAATATTATGAGAAGCCTTAACCCCCTCGTTGGAACATCCTGCGTCAGTTCTAGAACTAGCATTGGTGGTGTCTGTGGTCTGAGTAGATTAAGGAGACCATTGCCCCCAGGGGCGAGTTATGCTCCATGCCAATTGACTAACTCCCTGTTTTCCTCCACTTTTGAAAGTCATTTAAGGTTCTTAAATTATTTTTTCCCTTTTTTTAAAAATTTTTCATCAATTACACTTTATTCATTCTGCATCCCCCCATAAGCCCCTCCCTCCTCCCCTCCCAATCCCACCCACCCTCCTTCCTTTGCTTGCATGCCACTCCCCAAGTCCACTGATAGGGGAGGTTCTCCTCTCCTTTCTGATCTTAGTCTATCAGTTCACATCAAAAGTGGCTGCATTGTCCTCTACTATGGCCTGGTAAGGCTGCTCCCCCCCATTTTCAAAGTTGTGCTTTGCCTTTCTGTTCTTTTGTTGGAAACTTATTTCTGTGTACTACAGTGGGAGTTATAACTTTTCAGTTTTCCTGTATTCCTAATTGTGCAGGTGACACACATGTTACTTAGTTAAAAAGTTGTGCTTTACATTTCTGTTCTTTCCTTGGAAATTTTTTTCTGTGAGGTACAGTGCGAGATATCACTTTTCAGTTTTCCTGTATTCCTAGTTGAACGGGCAACACAAATGTGATTTATTTTCCAAAGGTCTGCTTTGTGTTTATGTTCTTTCATTGGGAACTTCTTTCTGTGCTCTAAAGTGGGAGATATCACTTTTCAGTTTTCCTGTATTCCTAATTGAGAGGTCTATACACATCTTACTTAGATTACAAATTTTTGCTTTACATTTCTGTTCTTTCATTGGAAACTTGTTTCTGTGAGGTACAGTGCGAGATATCACTTTTCAGTTTTCCTGTATTCCTAATTGAACGGGCAACACAAATGTGATTTATTTTCCAAAGCTCTGCTTTGTGTTTATGTTCTTTCATTGGGAACTTCTTTCTGTGCTCTATAGTGGGAGATATCACTTTTCAGTTTTCCTGTATTCCTAATGGAACGGGCGACACAAATGTGATTTATTTTACAAAGTTGTGACTTTCCTTTCTATTCTTTTGGTGGAAACTTGTTTCTGTGCACTACAGTGCAAGATATCACTTTTCAGTTTTTCTGTATTCCTATTTGAACAGGGGACACACATGTGATTTAGTTTCCAAAGTTGTAATTTACATTTCTCTTCTTTTGTTGGAAACTTGTTTCTGTGCACTACCGTGCAGATATCACTTTTCAGTTTTCTTGTATTCCTAGTTGAACGGGTGACACAAATGTGATTTAGTTTACAAAGTTTTGCTTTGTCTTTTTTTTTTTTTTTTTTTGAAACTTCTTTCTGTGCACTACAGTGGGAGATATCACTTTTCAGTTTTCCTGTATTCCTAATTGATCGGGCAACAGACATGTGATTTAATTTTCAAAGTTGTGCTTTGCCTTTCTGTTCTTTTGTTGGAAACTTATTTCTGTGTACTACAGTGGGAGTTATAACTTTTCAGTTTTCCTGTTTTCCTAATTGTGCAGGTGACACACATGTTACTTAGTTAAAAAGTTGTGCTTTACATTTCTGTTCTTTCCTTGGAAATTTTTTTCTGTGTTACAGTGCGAGATATCACTTTTCAGTTTTCCTGTATTCCTAGTTGAACGGGCAACGGAAATGTGATTTATTTTCCAAAGCTCTGCTTTGTGTTTATGTTCTTTCATTGGGAACTTCTTTCTGTGCTCTAAAGTGGGAGATATCACTTTTCAGTTTTCCTGTATTCCTAATTGAACGAGCAACACAAATGTGATTTATTTTACAAAGTTGTGACTTTCCTTTCTATTCTTTTGGTGGAAACTTGTTTCTGTGAGGTACAGTGCGAGATATCACATTTCAGTTTTCCTGTATTCCTACTTGAATGGGCAACGGAAATGTGATTTATTTTCCAAAGCTCTGCTTTGTGTTTATGTTCTTTCATTGGGAACTTCTTTCTGTGCTCTAAAGTGGGAGATATCACTTTTCAGTTTTCCTGTATTCGTAATTGAAGGAGCAACACAAATGTGATTTATTTTACAAAGTTGTGACTTTCCTTTCTATTCTTTTGGTGGAAACTTGTTTCTGTGAACTACAATGCAAGATATCACTTTTCAGTTTTTCTGTATTCCTATTTGAACAGGGGACACACATGTGATTTAGTTTCCAAAGTTGTAATTTACATTTCTCTTCTTTTGTTGGAAACTTGTTTCTGTGCACTACCGTGCAGATATCACTTTTCAGTTTTCTTGTATTCCTAGTTGAACGGGTGACACAAATGTGATTTAGTTTACAAAGTTTTGCTTTGTCTTTTTTTTTTTTTTGGAAACTTCTTTCTGTGCACTACAGTGGGAGATATCACTTTTCAGTTTTCCTGTATTCCTAATTGATCGGGCAACAGACATGTGATTTAATTTTCAAAGTTGTGCTTTGCCTTTCTGTTCTTTTGTTGGAAACTTATTTCTGTGTACTACAGTGGGAGTTATAACTTTTCAGTTTTCCTGTTTTCCTAATTGTGCAGGTGACACACATGTTACTTAGTTAAAAAGTTGTGCTTTACATTTCTGTTCTTTCCTTGGAAATTTTTTTCTGTGTTACAGTGCGAGATATCACTTTTCAGTTTTCCTGTATTCCTAGTTGAACGGGCAACGGAAATGTGATTTATTTTCCAAAGCTCTGCTTTGTGTTTATGTTCTTTCATTGGGAACTTCTTTCTGTGCTCTAAAGTGGGAGATATCACTTTTCAGTTTTCCTGTATTCCTAATTGAACGAGCAACACAAATGTGATTTATTTTACAAAGTTGTGACTTTCCTTTCTATTCTTTTGGTGGAAACTTGTTTCTGTGAGGTACAGTGCGAGATATCACATTTCAGTTTTCCTGTATTCCTACTTGAATGGGCAACGGAAATGTGATTTATTTTCCAAAGCTCTGCTTTGTGTTTATGTTCTTTCATTGGGAACTTCTTTCTGTGCTCTAAAGTGGGAGATATCACTTTTCAGTTTTCCTGTATTCGTAATTGAAGGAGCAACACAAATGTGATTTATTTTACAAAGTTGTGACTTTCCTTTCTATTCTTTTGGTGGAAACTTGTTTCTGTGAACTACAATGCAAGATATCACTTTTCAGTTTTTCTGTATTCCTATTTGAACAGGGGACACACATGTGATTTAGTTTCCAAATTTGTAATTAACATTTCTCTTCTTTCGTTGGAAACTTGTTTCTGTGCACTACAGTGCAGATATCACTTTTCAGTTTTCCTGTATTCCTAGTTGAACGGGCGACACAAATGTGATATATTATACAAAGTTGTGACTTTCCTTTCTATTCTTTTGTTGGAACCTTGTTTCTGTGCTCTCAAGTGGGAGATATCACTTTTCAGTTTTCCTGTATTCCTAATGGAATGGGTGACACAAATGTGATTTAGTTTACAATGTTGTGACTTTCCTTACTATTCTTCTGGTGTTAACTTGTTTCAGTGCACTACAGTGGGAGATATCACTTTTCATTTTTCCTGTATTCCTAGTTGAACGGGCGACACAAATGTGATAAATTTTACAAAGTTGTGACTTTCCTTTCTATTCTTTTGTTGGAACCTTGTTTCTGTGCTCTCAAGTGGGAGATATCACTTTTCAGTTTTCCTGTATTCCTAATGGAACGGGTGACACAAATGTGATTTAGTTTACAATGTTGTGACTTTCCTTACTATTCTTTTGGTGGAAACTTGTTTCAGTGCACTACAGTGGGAGATATCACTTTTCATTTTTCCTGTTATCCTAAATGAGCGGGCGACACACATGTTACTTAGTTTACAAATTTGTACTTTACATTTCACTTCTTTCGTTGGAAAATTGTTTTTGTGAGGTACAGTGCAAGGTATCACTTTTCAGTTTTCCTGTATTCCTAACTGAACGGATGACACAGATGTGATTTATTTTCCAAAGCTCTGCTTTGTGTTTATGTTCTTTCATTGGGAACTTCTTTCTGTGCTCTAAAGTGGGAGATATCACTTTGTAGTTTTCCTGTATTCCTAATTGAACGAGCAACACAAATGTGATTTAGTTTACAAAGTTGTGACTTTCCTTTCTTTTCTTTTGGTGGAAACTTGTTTCTGTGCACTACAGTGCAAGATATCACTTTTCAGTTTTTCTGTATTCCTATTTGAGCAGGCCACACACATGTGATTTAGTTTCCAAAGTTGTAATTTACATTTCTCTTCTTTCGTAGGAAACTTGTTTCTGTGCACTACAGTGCATATATCACTTTTCAGTTTTCCTGTATTCCTAGTTGAACGGGAGACACAAATGTGATTTACTTTACAAAGTTGTGACTTTCCTTTCTATTCTTTTGGTGGAAACTTGTTTCTTAGCACTACAGTGCAAGATATCACTTTTCAGTTTTTCTGTATTCCTCATTGAGAGGTCTATACACATCTTACTTAGATTACAAATTTGTGCTTTACATTTCTGTTCTTTCATTGGAAACTTGTTTCTGTGAGGTACAGTCTTGAGATATCACTTTTCAGTTTTCCTGTATTCCTAATTGAACAGGCAACACAAATGTGATTTATTTTCCAAAGCTCTGCTTTGTGTTTATATTCTTTCATTGGGAACTTCTTTCTGTGCTCTATAGTGGGAGATATCACTTTTCAGTTTTCCTGAATTCCTAATTGAACGAGCAACACAAATGTGATTTATTTTACAAAGTTGTGACTTTCCTTTCTATTCTTTTGGTGTAAACTTGTTTCTGTGCACTACAGTGCAAGATATCACTTTTCAGTTTTTCTGTATTCCTAATTGATCGGGCAACAGACATGTGATTTAATTTTCAAATTTGTGCTTTGCCTTTCTGTTCTTTTTTGTTGGAAACTTATTTCTGTGTACTACAGTGGGAGTTATAACTTTTCAGTTTTTCTGTATTCCTAATTGTGCAGGTGACACACATATTACTTAGTTAAAAAGTTGTGCTTTACATTTCTGTTCTTTCCTTGGAATTTTTTTTTCTGTGAGGTACAGTGCAAGATATCACTTTTCAGTTTTCCTGTATTCCTAATTGAGCGGGTGACACACATGTGATTTACTTTACAGAGTTGTGCTTTGCCTTCCTGTTCTTTTGTTGGAAACTTATTTTTGTGTGCACTACAGTGGGAGATATAACTTTTCAGTTTTCCTGTATTCCTAATTGAATGGGCAACATACACGTTACTTAGTTTACAAAGTTGTGCTTTACATTTCTCTTCTTTCGTTGGAAACTTGTTTCTGTGTGCTACACTGCAAGATATCACTCTTCAGTTTTCCTGTATTCCTAATTGAATGGTTGACACACATGTTACTTAGTTTACAAAGCTGTGCTTTACATTTCTGTATTTTCGATGGAAACTTCTTTCTGTGCTCTCAAGTGGGATATATCACTTTTCAGTTTTCCTGTATTCCTCATGGAGCATACGACACACATGTGATTTAGTTTGTGAAGTTGTGCTTTGTGTTTCTGTGCTTTCATTGGAAACTTCTTTCTGTGCTCTAAAATGGGAGATATCACTTTTCAGTTTTCCTGTATTCCTAATTTAGCGGGCAACACTAATTTGATTTAGTTTAAAAAGTTTTGCTTTGCCTTTCTATTCTTTTGTTGGAAACTTGTTACTGTGCACCACAGTGCCGATATCTCTTTTCAGTTTTCCTGTATTCCTAATTGAAGGGGCGACACGAATGTGATGTAGTTTACAAAGTTGTGACTTTCCTTACTATTCTTTTGGTGGAAACTTGTTTCTGTGCACTACAGTGCAGATATCACTTCTCAGTTTTCCTGTATTCCTAGTTGAACGGGAGACACAAATGTGATTTAGTTTACAAAGTTGTGACTTTCCTTTCTATTCTTTTGGTGGAAACTTGTTTCTGTGCACTATAGTGCAAGATATCACTTTTCAGTTTTTCTGTATTCCTATTTGAACAGGGGACACACATGTGATTTAGTTTCCAAATTTGTAATTAACATTTCTCTTCTTTCGTTGGAAAATTGTTTCTGTGCACTACAGTGCAGATATCACTTTTCAGTTTTCCTGTATTCCTAGTTGAACGGGCGACACAAATGTGATATAGTTTACAAAGTTGTGACTTTCCTTTCTATTCTTTTGTTGGAAACTTGTTTCTGTGCTCTCAAGTGGGAGATATCACTTTTCAGTTTTCCTGTATTCCTAATGGAACGGGTGACACAAATGTGATTTAGTTTACAAAGTTTTGCTTTGCCTTTCTGTTATTATTTTTTTTTTATTTTTTGGAAACTTCTTTCTGTGCACTACCGTCGAAGATATCACTTTTCAGTTTTCCTGTATTCCTAATTGATCGGGCGACAGACATGTGATTTAATTTTCAAAGTTGGGCTTTGCCTTTCTGTTCTTTTGTTGGAAACTTATTTCTGTGTACTACAGTGGGAGTTATAACTTTTCAGTTTTCCTGTATTCCTAATTGTGCAGGTGACACACATGTTACTTAGTTAAAAATTTGTGCTTTACATTTCTGTTCTTTCCTTGGAAATTTTTTTCTGTGAGGTACAGTGCGAGATATCACTTTTCAGTTTTCCTGTATTCCTAATTGAGCGGTGACACACATGTGATTTACTTTTCAAAGTTGTGCTTTGCCTTCCTGTTCTTTTGTTGGAAACTTATTTTTGTGTGCACTACAGTGGGAGATATAACTTTTCATTTTTCCCGTACTCCTACTTGAATGGGCAACATACATGTTACTTAGTTTAGAAAGTTGTGTTTTACATTTCTGTTCTTTCATTGGAAACTTGTTTCTGTGAGGTACAGTGCGAGATATCACTTTTCAGTTTCCCTGTATCCTAATTGAAGGGGCGACACAGATGTGATTTATTTTCCAAAGCTCTCTTTTGCGTTTATTTTCTTTCATTGGAAAATTCTTTCTGTTCTCTAAAGTGGGAGATATCACTTTTCAGTTTTCCTGTATTCCTGATTGAACGGGCGACACAAATGTGATTTAGTTTACACAGTTGTGACTTTCCTTTCTATTCTTTTGGTGGAAACTTGTTTCTGTGCACTACAGTGGGAGATATGACTTTTCCGATTTCCTGTATTCCCAATTAAATGGATGACACACATGTTACTTAGTTTACAAAGTTCTGCTTTACATTTCTGTATTTTCGTTAGAAACTTCTTTCTGTGCTCTCAAGTGGGAGATATCACTTTTCAGTTTTCCTGTATTCCTAATCGAACTGGCAACACACATGTGATTTAGTTTCCAAAGTTGTGCTTTACCTTTCTATTCTTACATTGAAAACTTCTTCCTGTACTCCAAAGTAGAAGATATCACTTTTCAATATTCCTGTATTCCTAATTGTGCAGGTGACACACATGTTACTTAGTTTACAAAGTTGTGCTTTACATTTCTGTTCTTTCGTTGGAAACTTGTTTCTGTGTGCTACACTGCAAGATATCACTCTTCAGTTTTCCTGTATTCCTAATTGAATGGTTGACACACATGTTACTTAGTTTACAAAGCTGTGCTTTACATTTCTGTATTTTCGATGGAAACTTCTTTCTGTGCTCTAAAGTGGGAGATATCACTTTGCAGTTTTCCTGTATTCCTAATTGAACGAGCAACACAAATGTGATTTAGTTTACAAAGTTGTGACTTCCCTTTCTATTCTTTTGGTGGAAACATGTTTCTGTTTTCTACATTGGGAGATATAACTTTTCAGTTTTGCTGTATTCCTAATTGAACGGGCAACACTCATGTTACTTAGTTTACAAATTTGTACTTTACATTTCTCTTCTTTCGTTGGAAACTTGTTTCTGTGTGCTACACTGCAAGATATCACTCTTCAGTTTTTCTGTATTCGTAATTGAATGGTTGACACACATGTTACTTAGTTTACAAAGCTGTGCTTTACATTTCTGTATTTTCGATGGAAACCTCTTTCTGTGCTCTCAAGTGGGAGATATCACTTTTCAGTTTTCCTGTATTCCTAATGGAATGCGCGACACACATGTGATTTAGTTTGTGAAGTTCTGCTTTGTGTTTCTGTGCTTTCATTGGAAACTTCTTTCTGTGCTCTAAAATGGGAGATATCACTTTTCAGTTTTCCTGTATTCCTAATTTAGCGGGCAACACTAATTTGATTTAGTTTAAAAAGTTTTGCTTTGCCTTTCTATTCTTTTGTTGGAAACTTGTTTCTGTGCACCACAGTGCAGATATCTCTTTTCAGTTTTCCTGTATTCCTAATTGAAGGGGCAACAGGAATGTGATTTAGTTTACAATGTTGTGACTTTCCTTTCTATTCTTTTGGTGGAAACTTGTTTCCTTGCACTACAGTGCAAGATATCACTTTTCAGTTTTTCTGTATTCCTAATTGAGAGGGCTATACACATCTTACTTAGATTACAAATTTGTGCTTTACATTTCTGTTCTTTCATTGGAAACTTGTTTCTTTGAGGTACAGTGCGAGATATCACTTTTCAGTTTTCCTGTATTCCTAATTGAACGGGCAACACAAATGTGATTTATTTTACAAAGTTGTGACTTTCCTTTCTATTCTTTTGGTGGAAACTTGTTTCTGTGCACTACAGTGCAAGATATCACTTTTCAGTTTTTCTGTATTCCTATTTGAACAGCGGACACACATGTGATTTAGTTTCCAAATTTGTAATTAACATTTCTCTTCTTTCGTTGGAAACTTGTTTCTGTGCACTACAGTGCAGATATCACTTTTCAGTTTTCCTGTATTCCTAGTTGAACGGGCGACACAAATGTGATATAGTTTACAAAGTTGTGACTTTCCTTTCTATTCTTTTGTTGGAACCTTGTTTCTGTGCTCTCAAGTGGGAGATATCACTTTTCAGTTTTCCTGTATTCCTAATGGAACGGGTGACACAAATGTGATTTAGTTTACAATGTTGTGACTTTCCTTACTATTCTTTTGGTGGAAACTTGTTTCAGTGCACTACAGTGGGAGATATCACTTTTCATTTTTCCTGTTATCCTAAATGAGCGGGCGACACACATGTTACTTAGTTTACAAATTTGTACTTTACATTTCACTTCTTTCGTTGGAAAATTGTTTTTGTGAGGTACAGTGCAAGGTATCACTTTTCAGTTTTCCTGTATTCCTAACTGAACGGATGACACAGATGTGATTTATTTTCCAAAGCTCTGCTTTGTGTTTATGTTCTTTCATTGGGAACTTCTTTCTGTGCTCTAAAGTGGGAGATATCACTTTGTAGTTTTCCTGTATTCCTAAATGAACGAGCAACACAAATGTGATTTAGTTTACAAAGTTGTGACTTTCCTTTCTTTTCTTTTGGTGGAAACTTGTTTCTGTGCACTACAGTGCAAGATATCACTTTTCAGTTTTTCTGTATTCCTATTTGAGCAGGCCACACACATGTGATTTAGTTTCCAAAGTTGTAATTTACATTTCTCTTCTTTCGTAGGAAACTTGTTTCTGTGCACTACAGTGCATATATCACTTTTCAGTTTTCCTGTATTCCTAGTTGAACGGGAGACACAAATGTGATTTACTTTACAAAGTTGTGACTTTCCTTTCTATTCTTTTGGTGGAAACTTGTTTCTTAGCACTACAGTGCAAGATATCACTTTTCAGTTTTTCTGTATTCCTCATTGAGAGGTCTATACACATCTTACTTAGATTACAAATTTGTGCTTTACATTTCTGTTCTTTCATTGGAAACTTGTTTCTGTGAGGTACAGTGCGAGATATCACTTTTCAGTTTTCCTGTATTCCTAATTGAACAGGCAACACAAATGTGATTTATTTTCCAAAGCTCTGCTTTGTGTTTATATTCTTTCATTGGGAACTTCTTTCTGTGCTCTATAGTGGGAGATATCACTTTTCAGTTTTCCTGAATTCCTAATTGAACGAGCAACACAAATGTGATTTATTTTACAAAGTTGTGACTTTCCTTTCTATTCTTTTGGTGTAAACTTGTTTCTGTGCACTACAGTGCAAGATATCACTTTTCAGTTTTTCTGTATTCCTAATTGATCGGGCAACAGACATGTGATTTAATTTTCAAATTTGTGCTTTGCCTTTCTGTTCTTTTGTTGGAAACTTATTTCTGTGTACTACAGTGGGAGTTATAACTTTTCAGTTTTTCTGTATTCCTAATTGTGCAGGTGACACACATATTACTTAGTTAAAAAGTTGTGCTTTACATTTCTGTTCTTTCCTTGGAATTTTTTTTTCTGTGAGGTACAGTGCAAGATATCACTTTTCAGTTTTCCTGTATTCCTAATTGAGCGGGTGACACACATGTGATTTACTTTACAGAGTTGTGCTTTGCCTTCCTGTTCTTTTGTTGGAAACTTATTTTTGTGTGCACTACAGTGGGAGATATAACTTTTCAGTTTTCCTGTATTCCTAATTGAATGGGCAACATACACGTTACTTAGTTTACAAAGTTGTGCTTTACATTTCTCTTCTTTCGTTGGAAACTTGTTTCTGTGTGCTACACTGCAAGATATCACTCTTCAGTTTTCCTGTATTCCTAATTGAATGGTTGACACACATGTTACTTAGTTTACAAAGCTGTGCTTTACATTTCTGTATTTTGATGGAAACTTCTTTCTGTGCTCTCAAGTGGGATATATCACTTTTCAGTTTTCCTGTATTCCTCATGGAACGCATACGACACACATGTGATTTAGTTTGTGAAGTTGTGCTTTGTGTTTCTGTGCTTTCATTGAAACTTCTTTCTGTGCTCTAAAATGGGAGATATCACTTTTCAGTTTTCCTGTATTCCTAATTTAGCGGGCAACACTAATTTGATTTAGTTTAAAAAGTTTTGCTTTGCCTTTCTATTCTTTTGTTGGAAACTTGTTACTGTGCACCACAGTGCCGATATCTCTTTTCAGTTTTCCTGTATTCCTAATTGAAGGGGCGACACTTAATGTGATGTAGTTTACAAAGTTGTGACTTTCCTTACTATTCTTTTGGTGGAAACTTGTTTCTGTGCACTACAGTGCAGATATCACTTCTCAGTTTTCCTGTATTCCTAGTTGAACGGGAGACACAAATGTGATTTAGTTTACAAAGTTGTGACTTTCCTTTCTATTTTTTTGTGGAAACTTGTTTCTGTGCACTATAGTGCAAGATATCACTTTTCAGTTTTTCTGTATTCCTATTTGAACAGGGGACACACATGTGATTTAGTTTCCAAATTTGTAATTAACATTTCTCTTCTTTCGTTGGAAATTTGTTTCTGTGCACTACAGTGCAGATATCACTTTTCAGTTTTCCTGTATTCCTAATTGAATGGGCGACACAAATGTGATATAGTTTACAAAGTTGTGACTTTCCTTTCTATTCTTTTGTTGGAAACTTGTTTCTGTGCTCTCAAGTGGGAGATATCACTTTTCAGTTTTCCTGTATTCCTAATGGAACGGGTGACACAAATGTGATTTAGTTTACAAAGTTTTGCTTTGCCTTTCTGGTTTTTTTTTTTTTTTTTTTGAAACTTCTTTCTGTGCACTACCGTGGGAGATATCACTTTTCAGTTTTCCTGTATTCCTAATTGATCGGGCGACAGACATGTGATTTAATTGTCAAAGTTGGGCTTTGCCTTTCTGTTCTTTTGTTGGAAACTTATTTCTGTGTACTACAGTGGGAGTTATAACTTTTCAGTTTTCCTGTATTCCTAATTGTGCAGGTGACACACATGTTACTTAGTTAAAAATTTGTGCTTTACATTTCTGTTCTTTCCTTGAAATTTTTTTTCTGTGAGGTACAGTCACGAGATATCACTTTTCAGTTTTCCTGTATTCCTAATTGAGCGGTGACACACATGTGATTTACTTTTCAAAGTTGTGCTTTGCCTTCCTGTTCTTTTGTTGGAAACTTATTTTTGTGTGCACTACAGTGGGAGATATAACTTTTCATTTTTCCCGTACTCCTACTTGAATGGGCAACATACATGTTACTTAGTTTAGAAAGTTGTGTTTTACATTTCTGTTCTTTCATTGGAAACTTGTTTCTGTGAGGTACAGTGAGATATCACTTTTCAGTTTCCCTGTATCCTAATTGAAGGGGCGACACAGATGTGATTTATTTTCAAAGCTCTCTTTTGCGTTTATTTTCTTTCATTGGAAAATTCTTTCTGTTCTCTAAAGTGGGAGATATCACTTTTCAGTTTTCCTGTATTCCTGATTGAACGGGCGACACAAATGTGATTTAGTTTACACAGTTGTGACTTTCCTTTCTATTCTTTTGGTGGAAACTTGTTTCTGTGCACTACAGTGGGAGATATGACTTTTCCGATTTCCTGTATTCCCAATTAAACGGATGACACACATGTTACTTAGTTTACAAAGTTCTGCTTTACATTTCTGTATTTTTCGTTAGAAACTTCTTTCTGTGCTCTCAAGTGGGAGATATCACTTTTCAGTTTTCCTGTATTCCTAATCGAACTGGCAACACACATGTGATTTAGTTTCCAAAGTTGTGCTTTACCTTTCTATTCTTACATTGAAAACTTCTTCCTGTACTCCAAAGTAGAAGATATCACTTTTCAATATTCCTGTATTCCTAATTGTGCAGGTGACACACATGTTACTTAGTTTACAAAGTTGTGCTTTACATTTCTGTTCTTTCGTTGGAAACTTGTTTCTGTGTGCTACACTGCAAGATATCACTCTTCAGTTTTCCTGTATTCCTAATTGAATGGTTGACACACATGTTACTTAGTTTACAAAGCTGTGCTTTACATTTCTGTATTTTCGATGGAAACTTCTTTCTGTGCTCTAAAGTGGGAGATATCACTTTGCAGTTTTCCTGTATTCCTAATTGAACGAGCAACACAAATGTGATTTAGTTTACAAAGTTGTGACTTCCCTTTCTATTCTTTTGGTGGAAACATGTTTCTGTTTTCTACATTGGGAGATATAACTTTTCAGTTTTGCTGTATTCCTAATTGAACGGGCAACACTCATGTTACTTAGTTTACAAATTTGTACTTTACATTTCTCTTCTTTCGTTGGAAACTTGTTTCTGTGTGCTACACTGCAAGATATCACTCTTCAGTTTTTCTGTATTCGTAATTGAATGGTTGACACACATGTTACTTAGTTTACAAAGCTGTGCTTTACATTTCTGTATTTTCGATGGAAACTTCTTTCTGTGCTCTCAAGTGGGAGATATCACTTTTCAGTTTTCCTGTATTCCTAATGGAATGCGCGACACACATGTGATTTAGTTTGTGAAGTTCTGCTTTGTGTTTCTGTGCTTTCATTGGAAACTTCTTTCTGTGCTCTAAAATGGGAGATATCACTTTTCAGTTTTCCTGTATTCCTAATTTAGCGGGCAACACTAATTTGATTTAGTTTAAAAAGTTTTGCTTTGCCTTTCTATTCTTTTGTTGGAAACTTGTTTCTGTGCACCACAGTGCAGATATCTCTTTTCAGTTTTCCTGTATTCCTAATTGAAGGGGCAACAGGAATGTGATTTAGTTTACAATGTTGTGACTTTCCTTTCTATTCTTTTGGTGGAAACTTGTTTCCTTGCACTACAGTGCAAGATATCACTTTTCAGTTTTTCTGTATTCCTAATTGAGAGGGCTATACACATCTTACTTAGATTACAAATTTGTGCTTTACATTTCTGTTCTTTCATTGGAAACTTGTTTCTTTGAGGTACAGTGCGAGATATCACTTTTCAGTTTTCCTGTATTCCTAATTGAACGGGCAACACAAATGTGATTTATTTTACAAAGTTGTGACTTTCCTTTCTATTCTTTTGGTGGAAACTTGTTTCTGTGCACTACAGTGCAAGATATCACTTTTCAGTTTTTCTGTATTCCTATTTGAACAGCGGACACACATGTGATTTAGTTTCCAAATTTGTAATTAACATTTCTCTTCTTTCGTTGGAAACTTGTTTCTGTGCACTACAGTGCAGATATCACTTTTCAGTTTTCCTGTATTCCTAGTTGAACGGGCGACACAAATGTGATATAGTTTACAAAGTTGTGACTTTCCTTTCTATTCTTTTGTTGGAAACTTGTTTCTGTGCTCTCAAGTGGGAGATATCACTTTTCAGTTTTCCTGTATTCCTAATGGAATGGGTGACACAAATGTGATTTAGTTTACAATTTAGACTTTACAATTCTTCTGGTGTTAACTTGTGACAGTGGGAGATTCCTTTTCATTTTCCTATTCTTTGAGCGGGCGACACAAATGTGATAAAAACTTGTTTCAGAACCTTGTTTCACTACAGTGGGAGATATCACTTTTCATTTTTCCTGTATTCCTAATGGAGCGGGTGACACAAATGTGATTTAGTTTACAAATTTGTGACTTTTTACATTTGGTGGAAACTTTCTTTTACAGTTGAAACTTTTCATTTTTCCTGTTATTGTTTTGTAGTTTACAAATTTGTAGGTACACTTCTTTGAAAATTGGTATCACTTTTCAGTTTTCCTGTATTCCTAACTGAACGGATGACACAGATGTGATTTATTTTCCAAAGCTCTGCTTTGTGTTTATGTTCTTTCATTGGGAACTTCTTTCTGTGCTCTAAAGTGGGAGATATCACTTTTCAGTTTTCCTGTATTCCTAATTGAACGAGCAACACAAATGTGATTTAGTTTACAAAGTTGTGACTTTCCTTTCTTTTCTTTTGGTGGAAACTTGTTTCTGTGCACTACAGTGCAAGATATCACTTTTCAGTTTTTCTGTATTCCTATTTGAGCAGGCCACACACATGTGATTTAGTTTCCAAAGTTGTAATTTACATTTCTCTTCTTTCGTAGGAAACTTGTTTCTGTGCACTACAGTGCATATATCACTTTTCAGTTTTCCTGTATTCCTAGTTGAACGGGAGACACAAATGTGATTTACTTTACAAAGTTGTGACTTTCCTTTCTATTCTTTTGGTGGAAACTTGTTTCTTAGCACTACAGTGCAAGATATCACTTTTCAGTTTTTCTGTATTCCTCATTGAGAGGTCTATACACATCTTACTTAGATTACAAATTTGTGCTTTACATTTCTGTTCTTTCATTGGAAACTTGTTTCTGTGAGGTACAGTGCGAGATATCACTTTTCAGTTTTCCTGTATTCCTAATTGAACAGGCAACACAAATGTGATTTATTTTCCAAAGCTCTGCTTTGTGTTTATATTCTTTCATTGGGAACTTCTTTCTGTGCTCTATAGTGGGAGATATCACTTTTCAGTTTTCCTGAATTCCTAATTGAACGAGCAACACAAATGTGATTTATTTTACAAAGTTGTGACTTTCCTTTCTATTCTTTTGGTGTAAACTTGTTTCTGTGCACTACAGTGCAAGATATCACTTTTCAGTTTTTCTGTATTCCTAATTGATCGGGCAACAGACATGTGATTTAATTTTCAAATTTGTGCTTTGCCTTTCTGTTCTTTTGTTGGAAACTTATTTCTGTGTACTACAGTGGGAGTTATAACTTTTCAGTTTTTCTGTATTCCTAATTGTGCAGGTGACACACATATTACTTAGTTAAAAAGTTGTGCTTTACATTTCTGTTCTTTCCTTGGAATTTTTTTTTCTGTGAGGTACAGTGCAAGATATCACTTTTCAGTTTTCCTGTATTCCTAATTGAGCGGGTGACACACATGTGATTTACTTTACAGAGTTGTGCTTTGCCTTCCTGTTCTTTTGTTGGAAACTTATTTTTGTGTGCACTACAGTGGGAGATATAACTTTTCAGTTTTCCTGTATTCCTAATTGAATGGGCAACATACACGTTACTTAGTTTACAAAGTTGTGCTTTACATTTCTCTTCTTTCGTTGGAAACTTGTTTCTGTGTGCTACACTGCAAGATATCACTCTTCAGTTTTCCTGTATTCCTAATTGAATGGTTGACACACATGTTACTTAGTTTACAAAGCTGTGCTTTACATTTCTGTATTTTCGATGGAAACTTCTTTCTGTGCTCTCAAGTGGGATATATCACTTTTCAGTTTTCCTGTATTCCTCATGGAACGCACGACACACATGTGATTTAGTTTGTGAAGTTGTGCTTTGTGTTTCTGTGCTTTCATTGGAAACTTCTTTCTGTGCTCTAAAATGGGAGATATCACTTTTCAGTTTTCCTGTATTCCTAATTTAGCGGGCAACACTAATTTGATTTAGTTTAAAAAGTTTTGCTTTGCCTTTCTATTCTTTTGTTGGAAACTTGTTACTGTGCACCACAGTGCCGATATCTCTTTTCAGTTTTCCTGTATTCCTAATTGAAGGGGCGACACGAATGTGATGTAGTTTACAAAGTTGTGACTTTCCTTACTATTCTTTTGGTGGAAACTTGTTTCTGTGCACTACAGTGCAGATATCACTTCTCAGTTTTCCTGTATTCCTAGTTGAACGGGAGACACAAATGTGATTTAGTTTACAAAGTTGTGACTTTCCTTTCTATTCTTTTGGTGGAAACTTGTTTCTGTGCACTACAGTGGGAGATATGACTTTTCCGATTTCCTGTATTCCCAATTAAATGGATGACACACATGTTACTTAGTTTACAAAGTTCTGCTTTACATTTCTGTATTTTCGTTAGAAACTTCTTTCTGTGCTCTCAAGTGGGAGATATCACTTTTCAGTTTTCCTGTATTCCTAATTGAATGGGCAACACACATGTGATTTAGTTTCCAAAGTTGTGCTTTACCTTTCTATTCTTACATTGAAAACTTCTTCCTGTACTCCAAAGTAGAAGATATCACTTTTCAATATTCCTGTATTCCTAATTGTGCAGGTGACACACATGTTACTTAGTTTACAAAGTTGTGCTTTACATTTCTGTTCTTTCGTTGGAAACTTGTTTCTGTGTGCTACACTGCAAGATATCACTCTTCAGTTTTCCTGTATTCCTAATTGAATGTTTGACACACATCTTACTTAGTTTACAAAGTTGTGCTTTACATTTCTGTATTTTCGATGGAAACTTCTTTCTGTGCTCTAAAGTGGGAGATATCACTTTGCAGTTTTCCTGTATTCCTAATTGAACGAGCAACACAAATGTGATTTAGTTTACAAAGTTGTGACTTTCCTTTCTATTCTTTTGGTGGAAACTTGTTTCTGTTTTCTACATTGGGAGATATAACTTTTCAGTTTTCCTGTATTCCTAATTGAACGGGCAACACTCATGTTATTTAGTTTACAAATTTGTGCTTTACATTTCTCTTCTTTCATTGGAAACTTGTTTCTGTGCTCTAAACTGCAAGATATCACTTTTCAGTTTTTCTGTATTCCTAATTGAGCGGGTTGACACACATGATTTAGTTTACAAAGTTGTGCTTTACATTTCTATTCTTTTGTTGGAAACTTGTTTCTGTGCTCTCAAGTGGGAGATATCACTTTTCAGTTTTCCTGTATTCCTAATTGAACAGGCTGACACACATGTGATTTAGTTAACAAAGTTCTGCTTTGTGTTTCTATTCTTTCATTGGAAACTTGTTTCTGTGCTCTAAAATGGGAGATATCACTTTTCAGTTTTCCTGTATTCCTAATTTAACGGGCAACACTAATTTGATTTAGTTTAAAAGTTTTGCTTTGCCTTTCTATTCTTTTATTGGAAACTTGTTTCTGTGCACTACAGTGCAGATATCTCTTTTCAGTTTTCCTGTATTCCTAATTGAAAGGGCAACAGGAATGTGATTTAGTTTACAATGTTGTGACTTTTCCTTTCTATTCTTTTATTGGAAACTTGTTTCTGTGTTCTAAAATGCAAGATATCACTTTTCAGTTTTTCTGTATTCCTAATTGAGAGGGCTATAAACATCTTACTTAGATTACAAATTTGTGCTTTACATTTCTGTTCTTTCATTGGAAACTTGTTTCTTTGAGGTACAGTGGGAGATATCACTTTTCAGTTTTCCTGTATTCCTAATTGAACGGGCAACACAAATGTGATTTATTTTACAAAGTTGTGACTTTCCTTTCTATTCTTTTGGTGGAAACTTGTTTTTGTGCACTACAGTGCAAGATATCACTTTTCAGTTTTTCTGTATTCCTATTTGAACAGCGGACACACATGTGATTTAGTTTCCAAATTTGTGCTTTAACATTTCTCTTCTTTCATTGGAAACTTGTTTCTGTGCTCTACAGTGCAGATATCACTTTTCAGTTTTCCTGTATTCCTAATTGAACAGGCAACACAAATGTGATTTAGTTTACAAAGTTGTGACTTTCCTTTCTATTCTTTTGTTGGAAACTTGTTTCTGTGCTCTCAAGTGGGAGATATCACTTTTCAGTTTTCCTGTATTCCTAATTGAATGGGTGACACAAATGTGATTTAGTTTACAATGTTGTGACTTTCCTTATTATTCTTCTGGTTTGGAAACTTGTTTCTGTGCACTACAGTGCAGATATCACTTTTCATTTTTCCTGTATTCCTAGTTGAACAGGCGACACAAATGTGATTTTGTTTACAAAGTTGTGACTTTCCTTTCTATTCTTTTTGTTGGAAACTTGTTTCTTTGCACTACAGTGCAAGATATCACTTTTCAGTTTTCCTGTATTCCTAATTGAGAGGGGTGACACAAATGTGATTTAGTTTACAAATTTGTGACTTTAAATTTCTGTTCTTTCATTGGAAACTTGTTTCTGTGCACTACAGTGGGAGATATCACTTTTCAGTTTTCCTGTATTCCTAATTGAACGGGCGACACAAATGTGATTTATTTTACAAATTTGTACTTTACATTTCTGTTCTTTCATTGGAAACTTGTTTCTGTGCTCTACAGTGCAAGATATCACTTTTCAGTTTTCCTGTATTCCTAATTGAACGGATGACACACATGTGATTTATTTTCCAAAGTTCTGCTTTGTGTTTCTGTTCTTTCATTGGAAACTTCTTTCTGTGTTCTAAAGTGGGAGATATCACTTTTCAGTTTTCCTGTATTCCTAATTTGAAAGGGCAACACAAATGTGATTTAGTTTAATTTGATTTATTTTAAAAAGTTTTGCTTTGCAAGATTTCTTTTCAGTTTTTTTGTTGGCAGGCCACACACATGTTTCTGTGCACTACATTTGCAGATATCTCTTTTCAGTTTTTCCTGTATTCCTAATTGAACGGGAGACACAAATGTGATTTAGTTTACAATGTTGTGACTTTCCTTTCTATTCTTTTGGTGGAAACTTGTTTCTGTGCACTACAGTGCAAGATATCACTTTTCAGTTTTTCTGTATTCCTAATTGAGAGGTCTACACACATCTTACTTAGTTTACAAATTTGTGATTTTACATTTCTGTTCTTTCATTGGAAACTTGTTTCTGTGAGGTACAGTGCAAGATATCACTTTTCAGTTTTCCTGTATTCCTAATTGAACAGGCAACACAAATGTGATTTATTTTTCCAAAGTTCTGCTTTGTGTTTATATTCTTTCATTGGAAACTTCTTTCTGTGCTCTATAGTGGGAGATATCACTTTTCAGTTTTCCTGTATTCCTAATTGAGAGGCAACACAAATGTGATTTATTTTACAAAGTTGTGACTTTCATTTCTGTTCTTTCATTGTAAACTTGTTTCTGTGCACTACAGTGCAAGATATCACTTTTCAGTTTTTCTGTATTCCTAATTGATCGGGCAACAGACATGTGATTTAAGTTTTTCAAATTTGTGCTTTGCCTTTCTGTTCTTTCATTGGAAACTTATTTCTGTGTACTACAGTGGGAGTTATAACTTTTCAGTTTTTCTGTATTCCTAATTGTGCAGCTGACACAAATGTGATTTAGTTTAAAAGTTGTGCTTTACATTTCTGTTCTTTTTGTGGATTTTTTTTTCTGTGAGGTACAGTGCAAGATATCACTTTTCAGTTTTCCTGTATTCCTATTTGAGCGGGTGACACACATGTGATTTTTTTACAAAGTTGTGCTTTGCCTTCCTGTTCTTTTGTTGGAAACTTTTTTTGTGTGCACTACAGTGGGAGATATCACTTTTCAGTTTTCCTGTATTCCTAATTGAATGGGCAACACACACTTAGTTTACAAAGTTTGCTTTACATTTTACAAACTTGTTTCTTGTGCTTTATATCATTTCAGTTTTCTTCTTTGAATGGTTGGAAACTTTTTTTGCTGTGCTACACTTCTTTCTGTGCCAAATATCACTTTTCAGTTTTCCTGTTTCCTGTATTCCTAATTGAACAGGCAACACAAATGTGATTTAGTTTTACAAAGTTGTGACTTTGTGTTTCTATTCTTTCATTGGAAACTTGTTTCTGTTTTCTAAAATGGGAGATATCACTTTTCAGTTTTCCTGTATTCCTAATTGAACGGGCAACACTAATTTGATTTAGTTTACAAAGTTTTGCTTTGCATTTCTATTCTTTTGTTGGAAACTTGTTTCTGTGCACCACAGTGCAAGATATCTCTTTTCAGTTTTCCTGTATTCCTAATTGAATGTTTGACACTTTAATGTGATTTAGTTTACAAAGTTGTGACTTTCATTACTATTCTTTTGGTGGAAACTTGTTTCTGTGCACTACAGTGCAGATATCACTTTTCAGTTTTCCTGTATTCCTAGTTGAACGGGAGACACAAATGTGATTTAGTTTACAAAGTTGTGACTTTCCTTTCTATTCTTTTTTCATTGGAAACTTGTTTCTGTGCACTATACAGTGCAAGATATCACTTTTCAGTTTTTCTGTATTCCTATTTGAACAGGGGACACACATGTGATTTAGTTTCCAAATTTGTAATTAACATTTCTCTTTTTTGTTGGAAAATTGTTTCTGTGCACTACAGTGCAGATATCACTTTTCAGTTTTCCTGTATTCCTAGTTGAACAATTGTTGACACAAATGTGATTTAGTTTACAAAGTTGTGACTTTCCTTTCTATTCTTTTGTTGGAAACTTGTTTCTGTGCTCTCAAGTGGGAGATATCACTTTTCAGTTTTCCTGTATTCCTAATGGAACGGGTGACACAAATGTGATTTAGTTTACAAAGTTTTGCTTTTGCCTTTCTGTTATTATTTTTTTATTTTTTGGAAACTTCTTTCTGTGCACTACCGTGCAAGATATCACTTTTCAGTTTTCCTGTATTCCTAATTGATCAGGCGACAGACATGTGATTTAATTTTCAAAGTTGGGCTTTGCCTTTCTGTTCTTTTGTTGTTTCTGTTTTTTACTTGGAAACTTTTCTTTCTGTGTTCTAAAGTGGGAGTTATAACTTTTCAGTTTTCCTGTATTCCTAATTGTTTGTTCAGCTTTACATTTCTGTTCTTTCCTTGGAATTTTTTTCTGTGAGGTACAAAGCGAGATATCACTTTTATTCCTAATTGAGCGGTTGTGATTTACTTTTCAAAGTTGTGCTTTGCCTTCCTGTTCTTTTGTTGGAAACTTATTTTTTGTGTGCACTACAGTGGGAGATATAACTTTTCATTTTTCCCGTACTCCTACTTGAATGGGCAACATACATGTTACTTAGTTTAGAAAGTTGTGTTTTACATTTCTGTTCTTTCATTGGAAACTTGTTTCTGTGAGGTACAGTGTGAGATATCACTTTTCAGTTTCCCTGTATCCTAATTGAAGGGGCGACACAGATGTGATTTATTTTCCAAAGCTCTCTTTATGTTTATTTTTTTTTCATTGGAAAATTCTTTCTGTTCTCTAAAGTGGGAGATATCACTTTTCAGTTTTCCTGTATTCCTGATTGAACGGGCGACACAAATGTGATTTAGTTTACACAGTTGTGACTTTCCTTTCTATTCTTTTGGTGGAAACTTGTTTCTGTGCACTACAGTGGGAGATATGACTTTTCCGATTTCCTGTATTCCCAATTAAATGGATGACACACATGTTACTTAGTTTACAAAGTTCTGCTTTACATTTCTGTATTTTCGTTAGAAACTTGTTTCTGTGCTCTCAAGTGGAGATATCACTTTTCAGTTTTCCTGTATTCCTAATTGAACTGGCAAACACACATGTGATTTAGTTTACAAAGTTGTGCTTTACCTTTCTATTCTTTTACATTGAAAACTTCTTCCTGTACTCCAAAGTAGAAGATATCACTTTTCAATATTCCTGTATTCCTAATTGTGCAGGTGACACACATGTTACTTAGTTTACAAAGTTGTGCTTTACATTTCTGTTCTTTCGTTGGAAACTTGTTTCTGTGTGCTACACTGCAAGATATCACTCTTCAGTTTTCCTGTATTCCTAATTGAATGGTTGACACACATGTTACTTAGTTTACAAAGCTGTGCTTTACATTTCTGTATTTTCGATGGAAACTTCTTTCTGTGCTCTCAAGTGGGGGATATCACTTTTCAGTTTTCCTCTATTCCTAATGGAACGGGCGACACACATGTGATTTAGCTTACGAAGTTGTGCTTTGTGTTTCTGTGCTTTCATTGGAAACTTCTTTCTGTGCTCTAAAATGCGAGATATCGCTTTTCAATTTTACCGTATTCCTAATTTAGCGGGCAACACTAATTTGATTTAGTTTAAAATGTTTTGCTTTGCCTTTCTATTCTTTTGTTGGAAACTTGTTTCTGTGCACTACAGTGCAGATATCTCTTTTCAGTTTTCCTGTAATCCTAATTGAACGGGCGACACGAATGTGATTTAGTTAACAAAGTTGTGACTCTCCTTTCTATTCTTTTGGTGGAAACTTGTTTCTGTGCACTACAGTGGGAGATATCACTTTTCAGTTTTCCTGTATTCCTAATTGAACGTATGACATACATGTTACTTAGTTTGCTAGGTTGTGCTTTATATTTCTTTTCTTTTATTGGAACTTGTTTCTCTGAGGTACAATGCAAGATATCACTTTTCAATTTTCCTGTATTCCTAATTCAACGGGTGACACACATGTGATTTAGTTTCCAAAGTTGTGCTTTAGTTCGTTTATTTTATTGGAAACTTCTTTCTGTGTTCTAAAATGGGAGATATCACTTTTCATTTTTCCTGTATTCCTAATTGAAAGGGCTATAAACATCTTACTTAGATTACAAAGTTGTGCTTTACATTTCTGTTCTTTCATTGGAAACTTGTTTCTGTGAGGTACAGTGCGAGATATCACTTTTCAGTTTTCCTGTTATCCTAATTGAGCGGGCAACACACATGTTACTTAGTTTACAATTTTGTACTTTACATTTCATTTCTTTCGTTGGAAAATTGTTTTTGTGAGGTACAGTACAAGGTATCACTTTTCAGTTTTCCTGTATTCCTAACTGAACGGATGACACAGATGTGATTTATTTTCCAAAGCTCTGCTTTGTGTTTATGTTCTTTCATTGGGAACTTCTTTCTGTGCTCTAAAGTGGGAGATATCACTTTGTAGTTTTCCTGTATTCCTAATTGAATGAGCAACACAAATGTGATTTATTTTACAAAGTTGTGACTTTCCTTTCTATTCTTTTGGTGGAAACTTGTTTCTGTGCACTACAGTGCAAGATATCACTTTTCAGTTTTTCTGTATTCCTATTTGAACAGGGGACACACATGTGATTTACTTTCCAAAGTTGTAATTTACATTTCTCTTCTTTCTTTGGAAACTTGTTTCTGTGCACTACAGTGCAGATATCACTTTTCATTTTTCCTGTATTCCTAGTTGAACAGGCGACCCAAATGTGATTTTGTTTACAAAGTTGTGACTTTCCTTTCTATTCTTTTGTTGGAAACTTGTTTCTTTGCACTACAGTGCAAGATATCACTTTTCAGTTTTTCTGTATTCCTAATTGAGAGGGCTATACACATCTTACTTAGATTACAAATTTGTGCTTTAAATTTCTGTTCTTTCATTGGAAACTTGTTTCTGTGAGGTACAGTGCGAGATATCACTTTTCAGTTTTCCTGTATTCCTAATTGAACGGGCGACACAAATGTGATTTATTTTCCAAAGCTCTGCTTTGTGTTTATGTTCTTTCATTGGGAACTTCTTTCTGTGCTCTCAAGTGGGAGATATCACTTTTCAGTTTTCCTGTATTCCTAATGGAATGGGCGACACACATGTGATTTATTTTCCAAAGTTGTGGTTTGTGTTTCTGTGCTTTCATTGGAAAATTCTTTCTGTGTTCTAAAATGGGAGATATCACTTTTCAGTTTTCCTGTATTCCTAATTTAGCGGGCGACACTAATTTGAATTATTTTAAAAACGTTTTGCTTTGCCTTTCTCTTCTTCTGTTGGAAACTCGTTTCTGTGCACTACAGTGCAGATATCTCTTTTCAGTTTTCCTGTATTCCTAATTGAACGGGCTACAGAAATGTGATTTAGTTTACAATGTTGTGACTTTCCTTATTATTCTTTTGGTGGAAACTTGTTTCTGTGCACTACAGTGGGAGATATCACTTTTCAGTTTTCTTGTATTCCTAATTGAACGGGGAACATACATGTTACTTAGTTTACAAAGTTGTGCTTTACATTTCTCTTCTTTCGTTCGAAACTTGTTTCTGTGTGGTACAGTGCAAGATGTCACTTTTCAGTTTTCCTGTATTCCTAATTGAACGGTCGACACACATGTTACTTAGTTAACAAAGTTATGCTTTACATTTCTGTATTTTCGATGGAAACTTCTTTCTGTGCTCTCAAGTGGGAGATATCACTCTTCAGTTTTCCTGTATTCCTAATTGAGAGGGCTATACACATCTTACTTAGATTACAAAGTTGTGCTTTACATTTCTGTTCTTTCATTGGGAACTTTTTTCTGTGCTCTAAAGAGGGAGATATCACTTTTCAGTTTTCCTGTATTCCTAATTAAGCGGGCGACACAAATGTGATTTAGTTTCCAAAGTTGTGCTTTGCGTTTATGTTCTTTCATTGGAAACTTCTTTCTGGGCTCTAAAGTTGGAGATATCACTTTTCAGTTTTCCTATATTCCTACTTGAACGGGCGACACAAATGTGATTTAGTTTACAAAGTTGTTACTTTCCTTTCTATTTTTTTGGTGGAAACTTTTTTTCTGTGCACTACAGTGCAAGATATTACTTTTCAGTTTTTCTGTATTCCTATTTGAAAGTGCGACACAGATGTGAATTATTTTCCAAAGCTCTGCTTTGTGTTTATGTTCATTCATTGGGAACTTCTTTCTTTGCTCTAAAGTGGGAGATATCACTTTTCACTTTTCCTGTATTCCTAATTGAATGGGCAACACTCATGTTACTTAGTTTACAAACTTGTACTTTAAATTTCTCTTCTTTCGTTGGAAACTTTTTTCTGTGTGCTACACTGCCAAATATCACTCTTCAGTTTTCCTGTATTCCTAATTGAACGAGCAACACAAATGTGATTTAGTTTACAAAGTTGTGACTTTCCTTTCTATTCTTTTTGTGGAAACATGTTTCTGTTTTCTACAGTGGGAGATATAACTTTTCAGTTTTGCTGTATTCCTAATTGAACGGGCAACACTCATGTTACTTAGTTTACAAATTTGTACTTTACATTTCTCTTCTTTCGTTGGAAACTTGTTTCTGTGTGTAACACTGCAAGATATCACTCTTCAGTTTTCCTGTATTCCTAATTGAATGTTTGACACACATGTTACTTAGTTTACAAAGTTGTGCTTTACATTTCTGTATTTTCGATGGAAACTTCTTTCTGTGCTCTCAAGTGGGAGATATCACTTTTCAGTTTTCCTGTATTCCTAATGGAACGGGCGACACACATGTGATTTAGTTTACAAAGTTGTGACTTTCCTTTCTATTATTTTGGTGGAAAATTGTTTCTGTGCACTACAGTGGGAGTTATCACTTTTCAGTTTTCCTGTATTCCTAATTGAACCGACGACACACATGTTACTTAGTTTGCAAAGTTGTGCTTTATATTTCTTTTCTTTCATTGGAAACTTGTTTCTGTGCACTACAGTGGGAGATATCACTTTTCAGTTTTCCTGTATTCCTAATTCAACGGGTGACACACATGTGATTTATTTTCCAAAGTTGTGCTTTTCGTTTCTATTCTTTTATTGGAAACTTCTTTCTGTGCTCTAAAGAGGGAGATATCACTTTTCATTTTTCCTGCATTCCTACTTAAGAGGGCTATAAACATCTTACTTAGATTAAAAAGTTGTGCTTTAAATTTCTGTTCTTTCATTGGAAACTTGTTTCTGTGAGGTACAGTCGAGATATCACTTTTCAGTTTTCCTGTATTCCTAATTGAATGGATGACACAGATGTGATTTTGTTTCAAAAAATTTGTTTTTTTGCGAACAGTTCAATATATCTCTTTTCAGTTTTCCTGTATTCCTAATTGAGAGAGCGACACACATGTGATTCCCTTTACAAAGTAGTGCTTTGCTTTCCTGTTCTTTTTGGAAACTTGTTCCTGTGATGTAGAGTGCGGTATATCACTATTCAGTTTTCATGTATTCCTAATTGAGCGAGCCACACACATTTGATTTAGTTTACAAAGTAGAGCTTTATGTTCCTGCTCTTCAGTTGGAAACTTGTTTCTCTGCAGTACAGTTCGATATATCACTTTTCAGTTTTCCTGTATTCCTAATTGAGCCAGAGACACATGTGTGATTTATGTTCTTTTTTGAAAACTTGTTCCTGTTAGGAACAAGTTAGGTTAGGTTTAGGGTTAGGGTTAGGGTTAGGGTTAGGGTTAGGGTTAGGGTTAGTGTTAAGGTTAGGTGTTAGGGTTAGGGTTAGGGTTAGGGTTAGGTTTAGGTGATTAGGGTTAGGGGTTTTTATTGTTACAGTTAGGGTTAGGGTTAGGGGTTTAGGGTCAGGTTTAGGGTTAGGGTAGGGTTAGGGTTAGGGGTTAGGGTTAGGGGTTAGGGTTAGGGTTAGGGTTAGGGTTAGGGTTATATCACTTTTCAGTTTTCCTGTTATAATAATTGAACAGGCAACACGTATGTGAATTAGTTTACAAAACTGTGCTTTGCGTTTCTGTTCTTTTCGATGAAAACTTGTTTTTCTTTGCCATACAGTTAGATATATGACTTTTCAGTTTTCTTGTATTCCTACCTGAGCGAGCGACACACAGGTGATTTAGGTTACAAAGGAGTGCTTTGCGTTTATGTTATTTCGATGGAAACTTGTTCCTGTTAGGAAAAACTTAGGGTTAGGTTTAGGGTTAAGGTTAGGGGGCTAGGGTTATGGTTAGGGGTTAAGGTTAGGGTTAGGGTTAGGGTTAGGGTTATATCACTTTTTAGTTTTCCTGTTATAATAATTGTACAGGCGACACGTTTGTGAATTAGTTTACAAAATTGTGCTTTGCGTTTCTGTTCTTTCGATGTAAACTTATTTCTTTGCCATACAGTTCGATATATCACTTTTCAGTGTTCTTGTATTCCTACCTGAGCGAGCAACAGACATGTGATTTAGTTTACAAAGGAGTGCTTTGTGATAATGTTCTTTTGTTGGAAACTTGTTCCTGTTAGGAACAATTTAGGGTTAGGGTTAGTGTTAGGGTTAGGCTTAGGGTTAGGGTTAGGGTTAGGGTTAGGGTTAGGGTAGGGTTTAGGTTACGGTTAGGTTTAGGTTAGGTTTAGGGTTAGGGTTAGGGTAGGGTTAGGGTTACGGTTAGGTTTAGGGTTAGGGTTAAGGTTAGGGTTAGGGGTTAGGGTTAGGGTTAGGGTTAGGAGGTTAGGGTTAGGGTTAGGGGGTTAGAGTTAGGGTTAGGGTTAGGGTTATATCACTTTTCAGTTTCCCTGTTACAATAATTGCACAGGCGACACGTATTTGAATTAGTTTACAAAGTTGTGCTTTGTGTTTCTGTTCTTTCGAAGAAAAGTTGTTTTTGTGCTCTACAGTGTGAGATAACACTGTTAAGTTTTCCTGTATTCCGAATTGAGCGAGCAACACACATGTGATTTAGTTTACAAAGTAGTGGTTTGCCTTTCTGTTCTTTTGTTGCAAACTTGTCTCTGTGCTGTACAGTGCGATATATCACTTTTCAGTTTTCTTGTTATAATAATTGAACGGGCGACACATATGTGAATTAGTTTATGAAGTTGTGCTTTGCGTTTCTGTTCTTTCAATGTAAACTTGTTTCTGTGCCATAGAGTGCGAGATAACACTTTTCAGTTTTCCTGTATTCCTAAGTGAGCGAGCGACACACATGTGATTCCCTTTACAAAGTAGTGCTTTGCTTTCCTGTTCTTTTGTTGGAAACTTGTTCCTGTGATATAGAGTGTGCTATATTACTTTTCAGTTTTCCTGTATTCTTAATTGAGCAAGCGACACACATGTGATTTAATTTACAAAGTAGTGCTTTGCGATTATGTTCTTTTGTTGGAAACTTGTTCCTGTGAGGAACAATTTAGGGTTAGGATTAGGGTTAGGTTTGGGGTTAGGGTTATATTAGGGTTAGGGTTAGGGTTAGAGTTAGGGTTAGGGGTTAGGGTTAGGGTTAGGGTCAAGGTTAGGTTTAGGGGGTTAGGGTTAGGGTTTGGATTAGGGTTATACCACTTTTCAGTTTTCCTGTTATAATAATTGAACAGGTGACAGTTACGTGAATTAATTTAGAAAGTTGTGCTTTGCGAGTCTGTTCTTTTGATGGAAACTTGTTTCTGTGTAGTACAGTGCGAGATAACACTTTTCAGTTTTCCTGTATTCCTAAGTGAGCTAACGACACACATGTGATTTAGTTTACAAAGTAGTGGTTTGTAGGAACAAGTTAGGGTTAGGGTTAGGTTAGGGTTAGGGTTAGGGTTAGGGTTAGGGTAGGATTAGGGTTAGGGTTAGGGTTAGGGTTTGTGTTAGGGTTAGGGTAGGGGTTAGGGTTAGGGTTAGGGATATGTTTATGGTTATATCACTTTTCAGTTTTCCTGTTACAATAATTGAAAGGCGACACATATGTGAATTAGTTAACAATGTTGTCCTTTCTGTTTCTGTTCTTTCGATGAAAACTTGTTTCTTTTGCTGTTCAATATATCACTTTTCAGTTTTCCTGTATTCCTAATTGAGCAAGTGACACACATGTGATTTAGTTTACAAAGTAGTTGTTTGCGTTTCTGTTCTTCTGTTGGAATCTTGTTCCTGTGCTGTACAGTTTGTTATATCACTTTTCAGTTTTCCTGTTATAATAATTGAACTTGCGACATGTATGTGAATTAGTTTACAAAGTTGTGCTTTGCTTTTCTATTCTTTTGATGAAAACTTGTTTCTGTGCCAAACAGTGTTAGATAACACTTTTCAGTTATCCTGTATTCCTAATGGAGTAAGCAACACCCATGTGATTCCGTTTAAAAGTAGTGCTTTGTTTTCTGTTCTTTCGTTGGAAACTTGTACCTGTGCTATGGAGTGTGATGTATCACTTTTCAGGTTTCCTGTTATAATAATTGAACAGGCAACACGAATGTGAATTAGTTTACAAAGTTGTGCTTTGTGTTTCTGTTATTTCGATGAAAATTTGTTTCTTTGCTGTACAATTCGATATATTACTTTTCAGTTTTCTTGTATTCCTAATTGAGCGAGCAACACAAATGTGATGCCATTTAAAATTAGTGCTTTCCTTTTCTGTTCTTTTGTTTGAAACTTGTTCCTGTGCTGTACAGTGCGTTATATCACTTTTCAGTTTTCCTGTATTCCTAATTTAGCGAGTGACCCACATGTGATTTAGTTTTCAAAGTAGTGCTTTGTGTTTCTGTTCTTCTGTTGGAAACTTGTTTCTGTGCCATACACTGCGATATAACACTTTTCAGTTTCCCTGTCTTCCTAATTGTGCGAGCGACACACATGTGAATTAGTTTACAAAGTAGTGTTTTCCTTTTCTGTTCTTTATTTCGAATCTTGTTCCTGTGCTGTACAGTGCGATATAACACTTTTCAGTTTTCCTGTTATAATAATTGAACGTGCGACACGTATGTTAATTAGTATACAAAGTTGTGCTTTGCCTTTCTGTTATTTCGATGGAAACTTGTTTCTCTGCCATACAGTGCGATATATCACTATTCAGTTTTCCTGTATTAATATTTGAGCGAGCAACACACATGTGATTCCGTTTAACAGTAGTGATTTTTTTTTCTGTTCTTTCTTTCTTAACTTGTTTCTGTGCTGTACAGTGCGATATATCACTTTCCAGTTTTCCTGTATTCCTTAATGAGTGAGTGACACACATATGATTTAGTTTACAAAGTAGTGCTTTGTGTTTATGTTCTTACCTTGGAAACTTGTTCCTGTTAGGTTTAGGAACAAGTTAGGGTTAATGTTACGGTTAGGGTTAGGGTTAGGTTTAGGTTAGGGTTAGGGTAGGGTTAGGGTTAGGGTTATTGTTAGGGTTAGGCGTTCGGGTTAGGGTTAGGGTGTTTGGGTTACGGTTAGGGTTAGGCTTATATCACTTTTCAGTTTTCCTGTATTAATAATTGAGCGAGCGACACACATGTGATTCTGTTTAAAAGTAGTGATTTGTTTTTCTGTTCTTTAGATCTAAACTTGTTCCTGTGCTGTACAGTTCAATATATGACTTTTCAGTTTTCCTGTATTCCTAATTGAGCGAATTACACCATCCCTGCTGTAGTGACCACCCTGAAATCTCCAGCTGCAGCAAGACCTCAGAACCTGGCAGTGACAGCAGCACAGAACTGGCGGAACACATCAAAGGAGCAGGGCCAAACCAGAGAGCAGAGAGCCTCGGATACCACGATCTCTGCCCGGAAACCGGCCTGTAAGTGAGTGCACCCTTGAGAATCTGCAGTTCCCCAGATCCTGGGTCCTTCTAAATCAGAAGCCAGGCATAGAACCCCCCTCCCACCCACATACCCACTTTGGGAGACAGAGGGTCACTAGGGACATTGAAGTTCCTGCCCTGTGGGCCTGATTGAGGAGTTAAGACAGTTAATGCCAAAAATTGCACTGCGATCATCATTAGCGACTGTGACATATACAGTGCAGAGCCCCTCCAACACACTCAAGGGTTCAACATTAGCCATCACTCTGTCCCTCGAGAAACTCATCCACGCATACTTACACACACAGACACACACACACGTGCACGCGCACACACGCTTGCATTTGCACCGTTTGCGCCTGCGTACTTTCCTCCCACAGGTACAGCTAGTCCTCAGCACACGCTGAGAGTGCTCAGCTTCCTGAAGAACTCTCCAGATACCAGAGAGAGACAGCACCAGTCTGATCTGCAGAATCCAAAAACAAACAGGGAAGGTTTCAGATAAGCCAATGGCCAGGGGTAGGCGAAAGAACACTTCCAACATAAATCAGGACATCATGACTTCACCAGCAAACCCCAAAATCGATGGATACTCCAATTCAGCAGAAGCACAGGAAAATGATTTTAAAGCCATGCTTGCCCAATTATTTGAGGCTCATAAGGAGGAAATGAATAAGTCTTTCAAAGAAACGGCCAGTCAATTGGAGGCAAAGAAAGAAGAAATAGACAATATCCTTAAAGAAACACAGGCAAACATAGCCAAACAAATAGATACACAAGTAGAGGAAAAATTAGTGGCATATAAGAAGGAAATGAAAAAAGAAATAGAGGCCATGGTAGAAAGTCAGGAATCCAAATTCAAACACATGAAAGAAATGGTGCAAGGCATGAAAACAGAATTAGAATCAATAAAGAAAACACAAAATGAGAAAACTCTTGAGCTGGAGAACTTGGAGAAAAGATCAGGAACCACAAAAGTAAGCATCACCAACAGAATACAAGAGATGGAAGAGAGAATCTCTGGAGCTGAAGACACACTTGCAGAAATGGATACTTCTCTCAAAGAAAAAGTAAAATCAGAAAAGTTCCAATCACAAAATATCCAAGAAATCAAGGATGCTATGAAAAGACAAAATCTAAGAATAATAGGAATTCATGAAAAAGAAGACTCCAGACTCCAGAAAATATTTTCAAGAAAATCATACAAGAAAATTTTCCCAACTTAAAGAAAGAGATGTCCATAAATATACAGGAGGCCTACAGAACTCCAAATAGACTAGACCAGAAAAGAAACACATCACGTCACATCATAGTCAAAACACTAAAACTACAGAACAAAGAAAAGATATTAAAAGCAGCAAGGGAAAAAGGCCAAGTAACATATGAAGGTAGAGCTATCAGAATCACACCAGACTTCTCATCAGAAACTATGAAAGCCAGAAGGGCCTGGGCAAGTATCATGGAGACTCTAAGAGATCACAAGTGTCAACCCAGACTACTATACCCTGCAAAGCTTTCAATCAACATAGATGGAGAAAACAAAATATTCCATGACAAAACTAAGTTTACACAATGTCTACACAGCAAACCATCCCTACAGAAGATACTATAAGGAAAACTCCAATCCAATGAAAACAAACTCACCCAAGAAAACAGGGCATACAGATAATGTCCCAACAAAAATGAAAAGAAAACAAGCAATGAAACAGGGTTAGATCATCAACTCCATTACAAAAGGAACTAACATGCATTGGTCACTATTATCTATCAATATCAATGGACTCAACTCACCAATAAAAAGACACAGGCTAACAGAATGGTTAATGAAACAGGATCCAACATTCTGTTGCATCCAAGAAACACACCTATGCAACAAAGACAAACATTACCTCAGAGTAAAGGGCTGGAAAACTGTTTTTCAAGCAAATGGTTCCAGAAAACAAGCTGGAGTAGCCATCCTAATATCTAATAAAATAGACTTTCAACCCAAGTTAATAAAAAAAGATAAGGAGGGCCACTATATTCTCATCAAAGGAAAAATCCTCCAAGAGGACATCACAATCTTGAATATCTATGCCCCAAATAGAAGAGCACCGACATTAAGTAAATGAAACATTATTAAAGCTTAAATCATACATTGATCCTAATACCTTAATAGTGGGAGACTTCAACACTCCACTCTCACCAAGGGACAGATCAACTAGACAGACACCAAATAGGGAAATAAAAGCACTCACAGAATTCCTAAATCAAATGGACCTAATAGACGTCTACACATCGTTTCACCCAAACTCAAAAGAGTACACCTTCTTTTCAGCACCGCATGGAACCTTTTCCAAAATAGACCATATAGTGGGTCACAAAGCAAGCCTCAACAGATACAAAAGGATTGAAATAATCCCTTGTATACTATCTGACCACCATGGACTAAAGCTGGACATCAACAACAACAGAAACAACAAAAAGCCGACATGCACATGGAAACTGAACAACTTACTACTCAATGACAGCTGGGTTAAGGAAGAAATAAAGAAAGAAATTAAAGACTTCCTAGAATTCAATGAAAAGGAAGGCACAACATACCCAAATTTATGGGACACATTGAAAGCAGTGCTCAGAAGAAAATTTATGGCACTAAGTGCCTGCAAGAAGAAATTCGTAACATCACATACAAACAACTTAATGGCCCAACTGAAAACCCTAGAAAAAAAAGAAGCAGATACACCCAAGAGGAGCACCCATTGAGGAAATAATCAAACTAAGGGCTGAAATCAATCAACTAGAAACAAATAAAACTATCCAAAGAATCAATGAGACAAAAAGCTGGTTCTTTGAGAAAATCAACAAGATAGACAAACCCTTAGCCAAACTAACTAAAAAGCAGAGGGAAACTATCCAGAGCAGCAAAATCAGAAATGAAAATGGGGACATAACCACAGACATTGAGGAAATCCAAACAATTATTAGGTCATACTACAAAAGCCTATATGCCACAAAATTTGAGAATCTAAATGAAATGGATAATTTTCTTGAAAGATTCCATCTACCAAAACTAAGTCAAGATCAGGTAGAAAGACTGAATAGCCCTATATCTCCCAAGGAAATCGAAGCAGTCATTAACAGACTCCCCTCCAAAAAAAGCCCTGGACCAGATGGCTTCAGCCCAGAATTCTACAAGACCTTCAAAAAAGTGCTAACTGCAATTCTCCTCAAGCTATTCCACAAAATAGAAACAGAAGGAACACTACCAAACTCATTCTATGAAGCCACAGTCACCTTAATACCTAAACCACACAGAGACCCAACAAAAAAAGAGAACTTCAGGCCTATCTCTCTTATGAACATTGATGCAAAAATACTCAATAAAATACTTGCAAACCGAATCCAAGAACATATCAAAGATATCATCCACCATGACCAAGTAGGCTTCATCCCAGGCATGCAAGGGTGGTTCAACAAACGGAAATCCATCAATGTAATCCACTACATAAACAAACTGAAGGACAAAAACCACATGATCATCTCCTTAGATGCCGAAAAAGCATTTGACAAAGTCCAACACCCATTCATGTTTAAAGTCTTGGAGAGATCAGGGATACAAGGCACATACCTAAACATAGTAAAGGCAATATATAGCAAGCCTATAGCTAACATCAAACTCAATGGAGAGACACTTAAATCAATCCCACTGAAATCAGGGACAAGACAAGGCTGTCCATTGTCCCCATATCTCTTCAACATAGTACTTGAAGTCCTAGCCAGAGCAATAAGACAACTAAAGGAGATCAAGGGGATAGAAATCGGAAAGGAAGAGGTCAAAGTGTCACTATTTGCAGATGATATGATAGTATACATGAGCGACCCCAAAAATTCAACCAGAGAACTCCTTCAGCTGATAAACACCTTCAGCAAAGTGGCAGGATACAAAATCAACTCAAAAAAATCAGAAGCCCTCCTATATACCAAAGACAAAAAGGCTGAAAAAGAAATTAGGGAAACAACACCCTTCACAATAGCCACTAATAACATAAAGTACCTTGGTGTGACTCTAACCAAGCAAGTGAAAGACCTGTTTGAGAAAAACTTCAAGTCTCTGAAGAAAGAAATCGAAGAAGATATCAGAAGATGGAAAGATCTCCCGTGCTCATGGATTGGTAGGATTAACATTGTGAAAACGGCCATACTGCCAAAAGCAATCTACAGATTCAATGCAATTCCCATCAAAATACCAACTCAATTCTTTACAGACCTCGAAAAAAAGATTCTCAGCTTCATATGGAGAAACAAAAAACCCAGAATCTCCAAAACGATCCTGTACAACAACAGATCATCATCAGCTCTATTTGTAATAGCCAGAACCTGGAAACAACCCAGATGTCCATCAAAGGTGGAATGGGAACAGAAATTGTGGTATTTTTATACAATGGAAAACTACTCAGCAATCAAAAAAGAGGAAATCATGAAATTTGCAGGCAAATGGTGGGATCTAGAAAAGATCATTCTGAGTGAAATATCCCAGAAGGAGAAAGACAAACATGGGATATACTCACTTATATAGACCTATAAGATATGATAAACATAATGAAATCTATACACCTAAAAAAGATAATCAATTGAGCGGACATGGGGTTAGATGATCAATCCTCGTTTAGAAAGACAGATGGGATGTGCATTGAATGTATGACAGGAGTCTACTGAGCGCATCTGAAAGACTCTAACTAGCAGTGTTTTCAAAGCAAAGACTCATGACCAAACCTTTGGCAGAGTACAGGGAATCATAAGAAAGAAGGGGAGTTAGTCTGATGGGGAAACGATAGGAGCTCCACAAGGACCAAATATATCTGGGCACAGGGTCTTTTCTGAGACTGGCATTCAACCAAGGACCATGTATGGATATAACCTAGAACCTCCGCTCAGATGTAGCCTGTGGTAGCTCAGTAACCAATTGGTTTCCCAAAGTGAGGGGACCAAGGACTATTTCTATCAGGAACCCAATGACTGGCTCTTTGGTCTCCCCACCCCCGAAGGGAGGAGAAGTCCTGTTAGGCCACAGAGGAGGGCTTTGCAGCCAGTCCTGAAGATACCTGATAAAATAGGATCAGATGAATGGGTAGGAGGTACCCCTTTCAGTGGAATTGGAAATGGGCACGGTGGAGATGAGGGAGGGAGGGAGGGACTGGGAGGGAATGAGGGATCAGGACACGGCTGGGATACAGAATTAATAAAATGTAACTGATGAATAAAAAAAAAAGTAGTGATTTTTTCTTCTGTTCTTTCGTTCTAAACTTGTTGCTGTGCTGTACAGTGGGACACATCACTTTTCAGTTATCCTGTATTTCTAATTTACCAAGTGACACACATGTGATTTAGTTTAGAAAGTAGTCCTTTGTGTTTATGGTCTTTCCTTGGAAACTTGTTCCTGTTAGGAACAAGTTAGGGTTAGGGTTAGGGTTAGGGTTAGGGTTAGGTTTAGGGTTAGGGTAGGGTTAGGGTTAGAGTTAGGGTTATATCACTTTTCAGTTTTCCTGTTATAATAATTGAAAAAGCAAAACGTATGTGAACTAGTTTACAAAGTTGTGCTTTGCGTTTCTGTTCTTTCGATGAAAAATTGTTTCTTTGCCATACAGTTTTATCACTTTTAAGTTTTCCTGTATTACTAATTGAGAGAGCGACACACATGTAATTTAGTTTACAACGTAGTGCTTTGCATTTCTGTTCTTCTTTTGGAAACTTATTTCTGTGCCTTACAGTGCGATATATCACTTTTCAGTTTTCCTGTATCCCTATTGGAGCGAGCGACACACATGTGATTCTGTTTAAAAGAAGTGATGTGTTCTTCTGTTCTTTCGTTCTAAACTTGTTGCTGTGCTGTACAGTGTGATATATCACATTTCAGTTTTCCTGTATTTCTAATTTAGTGATTGACACACATGTGATTTAGTTTACAAGGTAGTGCTTTGCGTTTATGGTCTTTCCTTGGAAAATTGTTCCTGTTAGGAACAAGTTAGGGTTAGGGTTAGGGTTAGGGTTAGGATTAGGGTTAGGGGTTAGGGTTAAGGTTAGGGATAGGGTTAGGTTGTGAGGGTTAGGGTTAGTCTTATATCACTTTTCAGTTTTCCTGTTATAATAATTGAAAAGGCGACACGTATGTGAATTAGTTTACAAAGTTGTGCTTTGCGTTTCGGTTCTTCTTTTGGAAACTTGTTTCTGTGCTGTACAGTGTGATATATCACTTTTCTGTTTTCCAGTTATAATGATTGAACAGGCGACACGTATGTGAATTAGTTTACAAAGTTATGCTTTGCGTTTCTGTTCTTTCGATGAAAACTTGTTTATGTGCCATACAGTGCGAGATAAAACTTTTCAGTTTTCCTGTAGTCCTAATTGAGCGAGCAACACACATATGATTTAGTTTACAAAGAAGGGCTTTTCGTTTATGTTCTTTCATTGGAAACTTGTTCCTGTTAGGAACAAGTCAGGGTTAGGGTTAGCGTTAGGGTTAAGGTTAAGTTTAGGGTTAGGGTAGGGTTAGGGTTAGCGTTAGGGTTAGGGTTAGGGTGTTAGGTGTTAGGGTTAGGGTTAGGGTTAGGGGTTAGGGTTAGGGTTAGTGTTAGGGTTAGTGTTAAGGTTAGGGTTAGGGTAGGCCTAGGTTTAGGGTTAGGGTTAGCGTTAGGGGTTAGGATTAGGGTTAGGGTTAGGGTTAGGGTTAGGGGGTTAGGGTTAGTGTTATGGTTATATCACTTTTCAGTTTTCCTGTTATAATAATTGAACGGGCGACACGAATGTGAATTAGTTTACAAAGTTGTGCTTTGCATTTCTGTTCTTTCCATGGAAACTTGTTTCTGTGCCATACACTGTGATATATCACTTTTCAGTTTTCCTGTATTCCTAATTGAGCAAGCGACACACATGTGATTTAGCTTACAAAGTAGTGCTTTGCTTTTCTGTTCTTTTTTTCGAAAGTTGTTCCTTTGCTGTACAGTGCGATATTTCACTTTTCAATTTTCTTGTTATAATAATTGAACGGGCGACACGTATGTGAACTAGTTTACAAAGTTGTGCTTTGCGTTTCTGTTCTTTCGATGAAAAATTGTTTCTTTGCCATACAGTTTTATCACTTTTAAGTTTTCCTGTATTACTAATTGAGAGAGCGACACACATGTAATTTAGTTTACAACGTAGTGCTTTGCATTTCTGTTCTTCTTTTGGAAACTTATTTCTGTGCCTTACAGTGCGATATATCACTTTTCAGTTTTCCTGTATCCCTATTGGAGCGAGCGACACACATGTGATTCTGTTTAAAAGAAGTGATGTGTTCTTCTGTTCTTTCGTTCTAAACTTGTTGCTGTGCTGTACAGTGTGATATATCACATTTCAGTTTTCCTGTATTTCTAATTTAGCGATTGACACACATGTGATTTAGTTTACAAGGTAGTGCTTTATGTTTATGGTCTTTCCTTGGAAAATTGTTCCTGTTAGGAACAAGTTAGGGTTAGGTTAGGGTTAGGGTTAGGGTTAGGGTTAGGATTAGGGTTAGGGGTTAGGGTTAAGGTTAGGGATAGGGTTAGGTTGTGAGAGTTAGGGTTAGTCTTATATCACTTTTCAGTTTTCCTGTTATAATAATTGAACAGGCGACACGTATGTGAATTAGTTTACAAAGTTGTGCTTTTGCGTTTGGTTCTTCTTTTGGAAACTTGTTTCTGTGCTGTACAGTGTGATATATCACTTTTCTGTTTTCCAGTTATAATGATTGAACAGGCGACACGTATGTGAATTAGTTTACAAAGTTATGCTTTGCGTTTCTGTTCTTTCGATGGAAACTTTTTATGTGCCATACAGTGCGAGATAAAACTTTTCAGTTTTCCTGTAGTCCCTAATTTGAGCGAGCAACACACATATGATTTAGTTTACAAAGTAGTGCTTTTCGTTTATGTTCTTTCATTGGAAACTTGTTCCTGTTAGGAACAAGTCAGGTTAGGTTAGCGTTAGGGTTAAGGTTAGGGTTAGGGTTAGGGTAGGGTTAGGGTTAGCGTTAGGGTTAGGGGTTAGGGGTTAGGGTTAGGGTTAGGGTAGGGGGGGTTAGGGTTAGGGTTAGTGTTAGGGTTAGTGTTAAGGTTAGGGTTAGGTAGGCCTAGGTTTAGGGTTAGGGTTAGCGTTAGGGGTTAGGATTAGGGTTAGGGTTAGGGTTAGGGTTAGGGGGTTAGGGTTAGTGTTATGGTTATATCACTTTTCAGTTTTCCTGTTATAATAATTGAACGGGCGACACGAATGTGAATTAGTTTACAAAGTTGTGCTTTGCATTTCTGTTCTTTCCATGGAAACTTGTTTCTGTGCCATAAACTGTGATATATCACTTTTCAGTTTTCCTGTATTCCTAATTGAGCAAGCGACACACATGTGATTTAGCTTACAAAGTAGTGCTTTGCTTTTCTGTTCTTTCGTTCGAAAGTTGTTCCTGTGCTGTACAGTGCGATATTTCACTTTTCAATTTTCTTGTTATAATAATTGAACGGGCGAAACGTATGTGAATTAGTTTACAAAGTTGTGCTGTGTGTTTCTGTTCTTTCGATGGAAACTTGTTTGTGTGCCGTACAGTGCAATATATCACTTTTCAGTTTTCCTGTATTTCTAATTTAGCGAGTGACACACATGTGATTTAGTTTACAAAGTAGTGCTTTGCGTTTATGGTCTTTCTTGGAAACTTGTTCCTGTTAGGAACAAGTTAGGAACAAGTTAGGGTTACTGTTAGGGTTAGGGTTAGGGTTATATCACTTTTCAGTTTTCCTGTTATAATAATTGAACAGGCGACACGTATGTTAATTAGTTTACAAAGTTTACAGTTTTCCTGTATGACTAATTGAGAGAGCAATACACATGTGATTTAGTTTACAAAGTAGTGCTTTGCATTTCTGTTCTTCTTTTGGAAACTTGTTTCTGTGCTGTACAGTGTGATATATTACTTTTCAGTTTTCCTGTTATAATAATTGAACAGGCTACACGTATGTGAATTAGTTTACAAAGTCATGCTTTGCGTTTCTTTTCTTTCGATGGAAACTTGTTTCTTTGCCGTACAGTTTCGATATATCACTCTTCAGTTTTCCTGTATTCCTAATTGAGCGAGCGACACACATGGGATTTAGTTTACAAAGTAGTGCTTTGCGTTTATGTTCTTTCTTTGGAAACTAGTTCCTGTTAGGAACAAGTCAGGGTTAGGGTTAGGGTTGGGGTTAGAGTTAGGGATAGGGTAGGGTTAGGGTTAGTGTTAGGGTCAGGGTTAGGGGGTTAGTATTAGGGTTAGGGTAAGGGTTAGGGGGTTAGGGTTAGTGTTAGTGTTACGGTTAGAATTATGGTTAGGGTAGGGCTAGGTTTAGGGTTAGGGTTAGAGTTAGGGTTTAGGAGTAGGGTTAGGGTTAGGTTTATGGTTATGGGGTTAGGGTTAGTGTTAGGGTTATATCACTTTTCAGTTTTCCTGTTATAATAATTGAACAGTTGACACATATATGAATTAGTTTACAAAGTTGTGCTTTTCGTTTCTGTTATTTCGAAGAAAACTTGTTTCTTTGCCTTACAATTTCGATATATGACTTTTCAGTTTTCCTGTTATAATAATTGAACAGGTAACACGTATGTGCATTAGTTTACAAAGTTGTGGTTTGCGTTTCGGTTCTTCTTTTGGAAACTTGTTTCTGTGCTGTACAGTGTGATATGTCACTTTTCTGTTTTCCAGTTATAATGATTGAACAGGCGACACGTGTGTGAATTAGTTTACAAAGTTATGCTTTGCGTTTCTGTTCTTTCGATGGAAAATTGTTTGTGTGCCGTACAGTGCGATATATCACTTTTCATATTTCCTGTATTTCTAATTTTGCGAGTGACACACATGTGATATAGTTTACAAAGTAGTGCTTTGCGTTTATGGTCTTTCCTTGGAAACTTGTTCCTGTTAGGAACAAGTTAGGGTTACTGTTAGGGTTAGGGTTAGGGTTAGGGTTAGGGTTATATCACTTTTCAGTTTTCCTGTTATAATAATTGAACAGGAGACACGTATGTTAATTAGTTTACAAAGTTTACACTTTTCCTGTATTACTAATTGAGAGAGCAGTACACATGTGATTTAGTTTACAAAGTAGTGCTTTGCATTTCTGTTCTGCCTTTGGAAACTTGTTTCTGTGCTGTACAGTGTGATATATCACTTTTCAGTTTTCCTGTTATAATAATTGAACAGGCTACATGTATGTGAATTAGTTTACAAAATTATGCTTTGCGTTTCTGTTCTTTCGATGGAAACTTGTTTCTTTGCCATACAGTTTCGATATATCACTTTTCAGTTTTCCTGTTATAATAATTGAACAGGTAACACATATGTGCATTAGTTTACAAAGTTGTGCTTTGCGTTTCGGTTCTTCTTTTGGAAACTTGTTTCTGTGCTGTACAGTGTGATATATCACTTTTCTGTTTTCCAGTTATAATGATTGAACAGGCGACACGTATGTGAATTAGTTTACAAAGTTATTCTTTGTGTTTCTGTTCTTTCGATGGAAACTTGTTTATGTGCCATACAGTGCGAGATAAAACTTTACAGTTTTCCTGTAGTCCTAATTGAGCCAGCAACACACATATGATTTAGTTTACAAAGTAGTGCTTTTCGTTTATGTTCTTTCATTGGAAACTTGTTCCTGTTAGGAACAAGTCAGGGTTAGGGTTAGCGTTAGGGTTAAGGTTAGGGTTAGGGTTAGGGTTAGGGTAGGGTTTATGTTAGGGTTGGTTAGGGTTGTTAGGGTTAGGGTTAGGGTGTTAGGGTTAGGGTTAGGGTTAGGGGGTTAGGGTTAGGGTTAGTGTTAATGTTACGGTTAGGGTAGGGCTAGATTTAGGGTTAGGGTTAGCGTTAGGGGTTAGGGTTAGTGTTACGGTTATATCACTTTTCAGTTTTCCTGTTATAATAATTGAACGGGCGACACGAATGTGAATTAGTTTACAAAGTTGTGCTTTGCATTTCTGTTCTTTCCATGGAAACTTGTTTCTGTGCCATACACTGTGATATATCACTTTTCAGTTTTCCTGTATTCCTAATTGAGCAAGCGACACACATGTGATTTAGCTTACAAAGTAGTGCTTTGCTTTTCTGTTCTTTCGTTCGAAAGTTGTTCCTGTGCTGTACAGAGCGATATTTCACTTTTCAATTTTCTTGTTATAATAATTGAACGGGCGAAACGTATGTGAATTAGTTTACAAAGTTGTGCTGTGTGTTTCTGTTCTTTCAATGGAAACTTGTTTGTGTGCCGTACAGTGCAATATATCACTTTTCAGTTTTCCTGTATTTCTAATTTAGCGAGTGACACACATATGATTTAGTTTACAAAGTAGTGCTTTGCGTTTATGGTCTTTCCTTGGAAACTTGTTCCTTTTAGGAAAAAGTCAGGGTTACTGTTAGGGTTAGGGTTAGGGTTAGGGTTAGGGTTATATCACTTTTCAGTTTTCCTGTTATAATAATTGAACAGGCGACACGTATGTTAATTAGTTTACAAAGTTTACAGTTTTCCTGTATGACTAATTGAGAGAGAAATACACATGTGATTTAGTTTACAAAGTAGTGCTTTGCATTTCTGTTCTTCTTTTGGAAACTTGTTTCTGTGCTGTACAGTGTGATATATCACTTTTCAGTTTTCCTGTTATAATAATTGAACAGGCTACACGTATGTGAATTAGTTTACAAAGTCATGCTTTGCGTTTCTCTTCTTTTGATGGAAACTTGTTTCTTTGCCATACAGTTTCAATATATCATTCTTCAGTTTTCCTGTATTCCTAATTGAGCGAGCGACACACATGGGATTTAGTTTACAAAGTAGTGCTTTGCGTTTATGTTCTTTCTTTGGAAACTAGTTCCTGTTAGGAACAAGTCAGGGTTAGGGTTAGGGTTAGAGTTAGGGATAGGGTAGGGTTAGGGTTAGTGTTAGGGTCAGGGTTAGGGGGTTAGTATTAGGGTTAGGAAAGGGTTAGGGGTTAGGGTTAGGGTTAGTGTTATGGTTAGAATTAGGGTTAGGGTAGGGCTAGGTTTAAGGTTAGGTTAGAGTTAGGGTTTAGGATTAGGGTTAGGGTTAGGGTTATGGTTATGGGGGGGTTAGGGTTAGTGTTAGGGTTATATCACTTTTCAGTTTTCCTGTTATAATAATTGAACAGTTGACACATATGTGAATTAGTTTTCAAAGTTGTGCTTTTCATTTCTGTTCTTTCCAAGAAAACTTGTTTCTTTGCCTACACTGTTTGATATATCACTTTTCAGTTTTCCTGTTATAATAATTGAACAGGTAACACATATGTGCATTAGTTTACAAAGTTGTGCTTTTGCTTTTCTGTTCTTCATTTGGAAACTTGTTTCTGTGCTGTACAGTGTGATATTTCACTTTTCTGTTTTCCAGTTATAATGATTGAACAGGCGAAACGTATGTGAATTAGTTTACAAAGTTATGCTGTGTGTTTCTGTTCTTTGATGGAAACTTGTTTTATGTGCCATACAGTGCAATATAAAACTTTTCAGTTTTCCTGTATTTCTAATTTAGCGAGTGACACACATATGATTTAGTTTACAAAGTAGTGCTTTTGCGTTTATGTTCTTTCTTGGAAACTTGTTCCTTTTAGGAACAAGTCAGGGTTACTGTTAGGTTAGGGTTAAGGTTAGGGTTAGGGTTAGGGTCAGGGTTTCAGTTTTCCTGTTATAATAATTGAACAGGGGTTAGGGTTATGTTAGGGGTTAGTTTACAAAGTTTAGTGTTTTCCTGTATGACTAATTGAGAGAGAAGGCCTACATGTGATTTAGTTTACAAAGTTAGTGCTTTGCATTTCTGTTCTTCTTTTGGAAACTTGTTTCTGTGTTGTACAGTGTGATATATCACTTTTCAGTTTTCCTGTTATAATAATTGAACAGGCTACACGAATGTGAATTAGTTTACAAAGTTGTGCTTTGCATTTCTGTTCTTTTGATGGAAACTTGTTTCTTTGCCATACACTGTGATATATCACTTTTCAGTTTTCCTGTATTCCTAATTGAGCAAGCGACACACATGTGATTTAGTTTACAAAGTAGTGCTTTGCTTTTATGTTCTTTCTTTGGAAACTTGTTCCTGTTGAACAAGTCAGGTTATATTAGGGTTTTTCAATTTTCTTGTTATAATAATTAGGGTTAGGCAAACGTGTTATGTGAATTAGTTTACAAAGTTGTGCTGGGTTTCTGTTCTTTCGATGGAAACTTGTTTTGGTGCCGAACAGGGTTATATATCACTTTTCAGTTTTCCTGTATTTCTAATTTAGGAGTGAGGGTTATGTGATTTAGTTTGGGGTTAGTAGTGCTTTAGGTTTATGGTCTTTTTGAAACTTTTCCTGTTATAACAAGTTGAACAGGGTTACTGTTAGGGTTGAATTAGTTTTATAAGTTTTTTCAGTTTTCCTGTTATCTTTAATTGAACACTTGTTTTTGTTAATTAGTTTACAAAGTTTTCAGTTTTCCTGTTATAATAATTGAACAGGTAATACACATGTGATTTAGTTTACAAAGTTGTGCTTTGCATTTCTGTTCTTCTTTTGGAAACTTGTTTCTGTGCTGTACAGTGTGATATATCACTTTTCTGTTTTCCAGTTATAATGATTGAACAGGCTACACGTATGTGAATTAGTTTACAAAGTCATGCTTTTTGCGTTTCTGTTCTTTTCGATGGAAACTTGTTTCTTTGCCATACAGTTTGATATATCACTTTTCAGTTTTCCTGTATTCCTAATTGAGCGAGCAACACACATGGGATTTAGTTTACAAAGTAGTGCTTTGCGTTTATGTTCTTTCTTTGGAAACTAGTTCCTGTTAGGAACAAGTCAGGTTAGGGTTAGGGTTAGGGTTAGGTTAGGTTAGGGTTAGGGTAGGGTTAGGGTTAGTGTTAGGGTCAGGGTTAGGGGTTAGTATTAGGGTTAGGGTAAGGGTTAGGGGGTTAGGGTTAGTGTTAGTGTTAGTGTTAGAATTAGGGTTAGGGTAGGGCTAGGTTTAGGGTTAGGGTTAGAGTTAGGGTTTAGGATTAGGGTTAGGGTTAGGTTTTATGGTTGGGGGGGGTTAGGGTTAGTGTTATGGTTATATCACTTTTCAGTTTTCCTGTTATAATAATTGAACAGTTGACACAATGTGAATTAGTTTACAAAGTTGTGCTTTGCATTTCTGTTCTTTCCATGGAAACTTGTTTCTTTGCCATACACTGTGATATATCACTTTTCAGTTTTCCTGTATTAATAATTGAACAGGTAACACACATGTGATTTAGTTTACAAAGTAGTGCTTTGCTTTTCTGTTCTTTTTTTGGAAACTTGTTTTCTGTGCTGTACAGTGTGATATTTCACTTTTCAATTTTCTTGTTATAATAATTGAACAGGCGACACGTATGTGAATTAGTTTACAAAGTTGTGCTTTGTGTTTCTGTTCTTTCGATGGAAAATTGTTTGTGTGCCGCCATACAGTGCGATATATCACTTTTCAGTTTTCCTGTATTTCTAATTGAGAGAGAGTGACACACATGTGATTTAGTTTACAAAGTAGTGCTTTTTGCGTTTATGGTCTTTACTTATTTTTGAAACTTGTTCCTGTTAGGAACAAGTTTTACTGTTAGGGTTAGGGTTAGGGTTAGGGTTAGGGTTATATGTTTTTTCAGTTTTCCTGTTATAATAATTGAACAGGAGTTGCTGTACAGTTATGTTAATTAGTTTACAAAGTTTACAGTTTTCCTGTATTACTAATTGAGAGAGCAGTACACATGTGATTTAGTTTACAAAGTAGTGCTTTGCATTTCTGTTCTGGTTAGGGTTTTGGAAACTTGTTTCTGTGCTGTACAGTGTGATATATCACTTTTCAGTTTTCCTGTTATAATAATTGAACAGGCTACATGTATGTGAATTAGTTTACAAAGTTATGCTTTTGCGTTTCTGTTCTTCTTTTGGAAACTTGTTTCTTTGCCATACAGTTTGATATATCACTTTTCAGTTTTCCTGTTATAATAATTGAACAGGTAACACATATGTGATTTAGTTTACAAAGTTGTGCTTTGCGTTTATGTTCTTCTTTTGGAAACTTGTTTCTGTGCCATACAGTGTGATATATCACTTTTCAGTTTTTTCGACACGTATGTGAATTAGTTTACAAAGTTATTCTTTGTGTTTCTGTTCTTCGATGGAAACTTGTTTATGTGCCATACAGTGCGAGATAAAATTTAGTAGTTATTGAGCCAGCAACACACAAAGTAGTGCTTTTAGTTTATGTTCTTTCATTGGAAACTTGTTCCTGTTAGGAACAAGTCAGGGTTAGGGTTAGCGTTAGGGTTAAGGTTGTTAGGGTTAGGTAGGGTTAGGTTAGCATTAGGGTTAGGGTTAGGTGTTAGGGTTAGGGTTAGGGTTAGGGTTAGTTAGTTAGGGTTAGTGTTAGTTAGGGTTAGGATAGGTTAGGTTTAGGGTTAGGGTTAGGGTTAGGGTAGGGCGTTAGGGGTTAGGGTTAGTGTTATGGTTATATCACTTTTCAGTTTTCCTGTTATAATAATTGAACGGGCGACACGAATGTGAATTAGTTTACAAAGTTGTGCTTTGCATTTCTGTTCTTTCCATGGAAACTTGTTTCTGTGCCATACACTGTGATATATCACTTTTCAGTTTTCCTGTATTCCTAATTGAGCAGCGACACACATGTGATTTAGTTTACAAAGTAGTGCTTTGTTTTTCTGTTCTTTTTTGGAAAGTTGTTCCTGTGCTGTACAGTGCGATATTTCACTTTTCAATTTTCTTGTTATAATAATTGAACGGGCGAAACGTATGTGAATTAGTTTACAAAGTTGTGCTGTGTGTTTCTGTTCTTTCGATGGAAACTTGTTTGTGTGCCGTACAGTGCGATATATCACTTTTCAGTTTTCCTGTATTTCTAATTTAGCGAGTGACACACATGTGATTTAGTTTACAAAGTAGTGCTTTGCGTTTATGGTCTTTCCTTGGAAACTTGTTCCTGTTAGGAACAAGTTAGGGTTACTGTTAGGGTTAGGGTTAGGGTTAGGGTTAGGGTTATATCACTTTTCAGTTTTCCTGTTATAATAATTGAACAGGCGACACGTATGTTAATTAGTTTACAAAGTTTACAGTTTTCCTGTATGACTAATTGAGAGAGCAATACACATGTGATTTAGTTTACAAAGTAGTGCTTTGCATTTCTGTTCTTCTTTTGGAAACTTGTTTCTGTGCTGTACAGTGTGATATATCACTTTTCAGTTTTCCTGTTATAATAATTGAACAGGCTACACGTATGTGAATTAGTTTACAAAGTCATGCTTTGCGTTTCTCTTCTTTTGATGGAAACTTGTTTCTTTGCCATACAGTTTCGATATATCACTCTTCAGTTTTCCTGTATTCCTAATTGAGCGAGCGACACACATGGGATTTAGTTTACAAAGTGTTTTGAAACTAGTTCCTGTTCTTCGTTTATGTTTCTTTCTTTGAAGTACAGTGTGATACTATCACTTTTAGGGTTTTAGTTTCAGTTAGGGTTAGGGTTAGGGTTGAGTTTGGTTAGGGTTAGTTATAATAATTGAACAGTTTATGTGAATTAGTTTTACAAAGTTATTCTTTGTGTTTCTGTTCTTTCGATGGAAACTTGTTTATTTGTACAGTGTGAGATAAAACTTTCAGGTGTTAGGTGATTTAGTTTACAAAGTAGTGCTTTGGAAACTTGTTTATGGTTACTTGTTCCTGTTAGGGTCAGGGTTAGGGGGGTTCTGTTCTTTCGATGGGTTAGGTTAGGGTTAGGGTTAGGGTTAGGGTTATGGTTAGGCATTAGGGTTAGGGTTAGGGTTAGGGTTAGGGTTAGGGTTAGGGTTAGGGTTAGGTTTTGTTAATGGTTAGTTTAGGTTTAGGGGTTAGGGTAGGGTTAGGTTTTATGGTTATGGGGTTAGGGTTAGTGTTAGGGTTATATCACTTTTCAGTTTTCCTGTTATAATAATTGAACAGTTGACACATATGTGAATTAGTTTACAAAGTTGTGCTTTGCATTTCTGTTCTTTCCATGGAAACTTGTTTCTTTGCCATACACTGTGATATATCACTTTTCAGTTTTCCTGTTATAATAATTGAACAGGCGACACGTATGTGATTTAGTTTACAAAGTTGTGCTTTGCTTTTCTGTTCTTCTTTTGGAAACTTGTTTCTGTGCTGTACAGTGTGATATTTCACTTTTCAGCATTTTCTTGTTATAATGATTGAACAGGCGAAACGTATGTGAATTAGTTTACAAAGTTGTGCTGTGTGTTTCTGTTTTTTCAATGGAAACTTGTTTGTGTGCCGTACAGTGCGATATATCACTTTTCAGTTTTTCCTGTATTTCTAATTTAGCGAGTGACACACATGTGATTTAGTTTACAAAGTAGTGCTTTGCGTTTATGGTCTTTCATTGGAAACTTGTTCCTGTTAGGAACAAGTCAGGGTTAGGGTTAGGGTTAGGGTTAGGTTAGGGTTAGGGTTAGGGTTATATCACTTTTCAGTTTTCCTGTTATAATAATTGAACAGGCGACACGTATGTTAATTAGTTTACAAAGTTTACAGTTTTCCTGTATGACTAATTGAGAGAGCAGTACACATGTGATTTAGTTTACAAAGTAGTGCTTTGCATTTCTGTTCTTCCTTTGGAAACTTGTTTCTGTGCTGTACAGTGTGATATATCACTTTTCAGTTTTCCTGTTATAATAATTGAACAGGCTACGCGTATGTGAATTAGTTTACAAAATTATGCTTTGCGTTTCTGTTCTTTCGATGGAAACTTGTTTCTTTGCCATACAGTTTCGATATATCACTTTTCAGTTTTCCTGTATTCCTAATTGAATTGAGGCGACACACATGTGATTTAGTTTACAAAGTAGTGCTTTGCGTTTATGTTCTTTCTTTGGAAACTAGTTCCTGTTAGGAACTAGTCAGGGTTAGGGTTAAGGTTAGGGTTAGAGTTAGGGTTAGGGTAGGGGTAGGGTTAGTGTTAGGGTCAGGGTTAGGGGGTTAGTATTAGGGTTAGGGAAAGGGTTAGGGGGTTAGGGTTAGGAATAGTGTTATGGTTAGAATTAGGGTTATGGTAGGGCTAGGTTTAAGGTTAGGGTTAGAGTTAGGGTTTAGGATTAGGGTTAGGGTTAGGGTTATGGTTATGGGGTTAGGGTTAGTGTTAGGGTTATATCACTTTTCAGTTTTCCTGTTATAATAATTGAACAGTTGACACATATGTGAATTAGTTTTCAAAGTTGTGCTTTTCATTTCTGTTCTTTCGAAGAACACTTGTTTCTTTGCCTTACAGTTTCGATATATCACTTTTCAGTTTTCCTGTTATAATAATTGAACAGGTAACACATATGTGCATTAGTTTACAAAGTTGTGCTTTGCATTTTTGGTTCTTCTTTTGGAAACTTGTTTCTGTGCTGTACAGTGTGATATATCACTTTTCTGTTTTCCAGTTATAATGATTGAACAGGCGACACGTATGTGAATTAGTTTACAAAGTTATGCTTTGCGTTTCTGTTCTTTCGATGGAAACTTGTTTATGTGCCATACAGTGCGAGATAAAACTTTTCAGTTTTCCTGTAGTCCTAATTGAGCGAGCAACACACATATGATTTAGTTTACAAAGTAGTGCTTTTCGTTTATGTTCTTTCATTGGAAACTTGTTCCTGTTAGGAACAAGTCAGGGTTAGGGTTAGCGTTAGGGTTAAGGTTAGGGTTAGGGTTAGGGTTAGGTTAGGGTTAGGGTTAGCGTTAGGGTTAGGGTTAGGGTGTTAGGGTTAGGGTTAGGGTTAGGGGTTAGGGTTAGGGTTAGTGTTAGGGTTAGTGTTAAGGTTAGGGTTAGGGTAGGGCCTAGGTTTAGGGTTAGGGTTAGCGTTAGGGGTTAGGATTAGGGTTAGGGTTAGGGTTAGGGTTAGGGGTTAGGGTTAGTGTTGTGGTTATATCACTTTTCAGTTTTCCTGTTATAATAATTGAACGGGCGACAGGAATGTGAATTAGTTTACAAAGTTGTGCTTTGCATTTCTGTTCTTTCCATGGAAACTTGTTTCTGTGCCATACACTGTGATATATCACTTTTCAGTTTTCCTGTATTCCTAATTGAGCAGGCGACACACATGTGATTTAGTTTACAAAGTAGTGCTTTGCTTTTCTGTTCTTTTTTGGAAAGTTGTTCCTGTGCTGTACAGTGCGATATTTCACTTTTCAATTTTCTGTTATAATAATTGAACAGGCAACACGTATGTGAATTAGTTTACAAAGTTGTGCTGTGTGTTTCTGTTCTTTCGATGGAAACTTGTTTGTGTGCCGTACAGTGCGATATATCACTTTTCAGTTTTCCTGTATTTCTAATTTAGCGAGTGACACACATGTGATTTAGTTTACAAAGTAGTGCTTTGGGTTTATGGTCTTTTCTTGGAAACTTGTTCCTGTTAGGAACAAGTTAGGGTTACTGTTAGGGTTAGGGTTAGGGTTAGGTTAGGGTTAGGGTTATATCACTTTTCAGTTTTCCTGTTATAATAATTGAACAGATTTAGACACGTATGTTAATTAGTTTACAAAGTTTACAGTTTTCCTGTATTACTAATTGAGAGAGCAATACACATGTGATTTAGTTTACAAAGTAGTGCTTTGCATTTCTGTTCTTCTTTTGGAAACTTGTTTCTGTGCTGTACAGTGTGATATATCACTTTTCAGTTTTCCTGTTATAATAATTGAACAGGCTACACGTATGTGAATTAGTTTACAAAGTCATGCTTTGCGTTTCTGTTCTTTTCGATGGAAACTTGTTTCTTTGCGTGTACAGTTTCGATATATCACTCTTCAGTTTTCCTGTATTCCTAATTGAGCGGCGACACACATGGGATTTAGTTTACAAAGTAGTGCTTTGCGTTTATGTTCTTTCTTTGGAAACTAGTTCCTGTTAGGAACAAGTCAGTTAGGGTTTAGGGTTAGGTTAGGGTTAGGGTTAGGGTTAGGGTAGGGTTAGGGTTAGTGTTAGGGTCAGGGTTTGGGGGTTAGTATTAGGGTTAGGGGTTAAAGGGTTTGGGGTTAGGGTTAGGGTTAGTGTTACGGTTAGAATTAGGGTTAGGGTAGGGCTAGGTTTAGGGTTAAGGTTAGAGTTAGGGTTTAGGATTAGGGTTAGGGTTAGGTTAATGGTTATGGGGTTAGGGTTAGTGTTAGGGTTATATCACTTTTAAGTTTTCCTGTTATATTAATTGAAAGGGCGACACGAATGTGAATTAGTTTACAAAATTGTGCTTTGCAATTCTGTTCTTTCCATGGAAATTTGTTTCTGTGCCATACACTGTGATATATCACTTTTCAGTTTTCCTGTATTCCTAATTGAGCAAGCGACACACATGTGATTTAGCTTACAAAGTAGTGCTTTGCTTTTCTGTTCTTTCGTTCGAAAGTTGTTCCTGTGCTGTACAGTGCGATATTTCACTTTTCAATTTTCTTGTTTTAATAATTGAACGGGCGAAACGTATGTGAATTAGTTTACAAAGTTGTGCTGTGTGTTTCTGTTCTTTCGATGGAAACTTGTTTGTGTGCCGTACAGTGCGATATATCACTTTTCTGTTTTCCTGTATTTCTAATTTAGCGAGTGACACACATGTGATTTAGTTTACAAAGTAGTGCTTTGCGTTTATGGTCTTTCCTTGGAAACTTGTTCCTGTTAGGAACAAGTTAGGGTTAATGTTAGGGTTACGGTTAGGGTTAGGGTTAGGGTTAGGTTATGGTTTTCAGTTTTCCTGGGTTATTGAACAGGTTAGGTTATATCACTTTTCAGTTTTTCCTGTTATAATAATGACTAATTGAACAGTTGACATGTATGTGATTTAGTTTACAAAGTTGTGCTTTGCATTTCTGTTCTTTCAAGAAACTTGTTTCTTTGCTGTACAGTTTGATATATCACTTTTCAGTTTTCCTGTTATAATAATTGAACAGGTAACACATATGTGCATTAGTTTACAAAGTTGTGCTTTATGCGTTTGGTTCTTCTTTTGGAAACTTGTTTCTGTGCTGTACAGTGTGATATATCACTTTTCTGTTTTCCAGTTATAATGATTGAACAGGTGACACGTATGTGAATTAGTTTACAAAGTTATGCTTTGCATTTCTGTCTTTTCGATGGAAACTTGTTTATGTGCCATACAGTGCGAGATAAAACATTTCAGTTTTCCTGTAGTCCTAATTGAGCCAGCAACACACATATGATTTAGTTTACAAAGTAGTGCTTTTCGTTTATGTTCTTTTTTTGGAAACTTGTTCCTGTAGGTTAAGTCAGGGTTAGGGTTTCAGGTTAGGGTTAGTGTTAGGGTTAGGGTTAGGTTTAGGGTTAGGGTAGGGTTAGGTTTAGGTTAGGTTAGTTAGGGGGTTAGGGTTAGGGTTTAGGGTTAGGGTTAGGGTGGGGTTAGGTTAGGGTTAGGGTTATGGTTAGGGGTTAGGGTTAGTGTTATGGTTATATCACTTTTCAGTTTTCCTGTTATAATAATTGAACAGTTGACACGAATGTGAATTAGTTTACAAAGTTGTGCTTTGCATTTCTGTTCTTTCCATGGAAACTTGTTTCTGTGCCATACACTGTGATATATCACTTTTCAGTTTTCCTGTATTCCTAATTGAACAGCGACACACATGTGATTTAGTTTACAAAGTAGTGCTTTGCTTTTCTGTTCTTTTTTGGAAAGTTGTTCCTGTGCTGTACAGTGCGATATTTCACTTTTCAATTTTCTTGTTATAATAATTGAACAGGCGAAACGTATGTGAATTAGTTTACAAAGTTGTGCTGTGTGTTTCTGTTCTTTGATGGAAACTTGTTTGTGTGCCGTACAGTGCGATATATCACTTTTCAGTTTTCCTGTATTTCTAATTGTGAGTGACACACATGTGATTTAGTTTACAAAGTAGTGCTTTGGTTTATGGTCTTTCTTGGAAACTTGTTCCTGTTAGGAACAAGTTAGGGTTACTGTTAGGGTTAGGTTAGGGTTAGGGTTAGGTTAGGGTTATATCACTTTTCAGTTTTCCTGTTATAATAATTGAACAGGCGACACGTGTATGTTAATTAGTTTACAAAGTTTACAGTTTTCCTGTATTACTAATTGAGAGAGCAATACACATGTGATTTAGTTTACAAAGTAGTGCTTTGCATTTCTGTTCTTCTTTTGGAAACTTGTTTCTGTGCTGTACAGTGTGATATATCACTTTTCAGTTTTCCTGTTATAATAATTGAACAGGCTACACTTATGTGAATTAGTTTACAAAGTCATGCTGCGTTTCTGTTCTTTCGATGGAAACTTGTTTCTTTGCATTACAGTTTCGATATATCACTCTTCAGTTTTCCTGTATTCCTAATTGAGCGGCGACACACATGGGATTTAGTTTACAAAGTAGTGCTTTGCGTTTATGTTCTTTTTTTGAAAACTAGTTCCTGTTAGGAACAAGTCAGGGTTAGGGTTAGGGTTAGGGTTAGAGTTAGGGTTAGGGTAGGGTTAGGGTTAGTGTTAGGGTCTGGGTTAGTGGGTTAGTATTAGGGTTAGGGAAAGGGTTAGGGGTTAGGGTTAGGGTTAGTGTTATGGTTAGAATTAGGGTTATGGTAGGGCTAGGTTTATGGTTAGGGTTAGAGTTAGGGTTAGGGTTGGTTATGGGGTTAGGGTTAGGGTTAGTGTTAGGTTATATCACTTTTCAGATTTCCTGTTATAATAATTGAACAGTTGACACGTATGTGAATTAGTTTACAAAGTTGTGCTTTTTGTTTCTGTTCTTTCGAAGAAAACTTCTTTCTTTGCCTTACAATTTCGATATATCACTTTTCAGTTTTCCTGTTATAATAAATGAACAGGTAACACGTATGTGCATTAGTTTACAAAGTTGTGCTTTGCGTTTCTGTTCTTTCTATAGAAACTTGTTTCTGTGCCGTACACTGGGATATATCACTTTTTAGTTTTCCTGTATTCCTAATTGAGCAAGCAACACTCATGTGATTCTGTTTAAAAGTAGTGCTTTGCTTTTGTTTCGTTCGAAACTTGTTCTTGTGTGGTACACTATGATATATCACTTTTCAGTTTTCCTGTTATAATAATTGAAGAGGCGACACGAATGTGAATTAGTTTACAAAGTTGTGCTTTCCGTTTCTATTCTTTCCATGGAAACTTGTTTCTGTGCCATACACTGTGATATATCACTTTTCAGATTTCCTGTATTCCTATTTGAGCGAGCGACACACATGTGATTCCGTTTAAAAGTAGTGATCTGTTCTTCTGTTCTTTCATTCTAAACTTGTTCCTGTGCTGTACAGTGCGATATATCACTTTTCAGTTATCCTGTATTTCTAATTTAGCAAGTGACACATATGTGATTTAGTTTACAAGTAGTGCTTTGCTTTTCTCTTCTTTGGTTCAAAACTTGTTCCTGTGCTGTACAGTGCGATATATCACTTTTCAGTTTTTCTGTATTCCTAATTGAGCTAGTGACACACATGTGATTTAGTTTACAAAGTAGTGCTTTGCGTTTAGGTTCTTTCCTTGGAAACTTGTTCCTGTTAGGGACAAGTTAGGGTTAGGGTTATTGTTAGGGTTAGGGTTAGCGTTAGGGTAGGGTTAGGTTTAGGGTTAGGGTTAGCGTTAGGGGTTAGGATTAGGGTTAGGGATAGGGTTAGGGTAAGGGGGTTAGGGTTAGGGTTAGGGTTATATAACTTTTCAGTTTTCCTGTTATAATACTTGAACAGGCGACAAGTATGTGAATTAGTTTATAAAGTTTTGCTTTGCGTTTCTGTTCTTTCGATGGAAACGTGTTTCTGTGCCATATACTGGGATATATCACTTTTCAGTTTTCCTGTATTCCTAATTGAGCGAGTGACACACATGTGATTCTGTTAAAAGTAGTGCTTTGCTTTTCTGTTCTATCGTTCTAAACTTGTTCCTGTGCTGTACAGTGTGATATATCACTTTTCAGTTTTCCTGTATTCATAATTGAGCGAGTGAAACACATGTGATTTACTTTACAGAGTAGTGTTTTGCATTTATGTTCTTTCCTTGGAAACCTGTTAGGAACAAATTAGGGTTAGGGTTAGGGTTAGGGTTAGTGTTAGGGTTAGGGTAGGTTTAGGGTTACGGTTAGGGTTAGGGTTAGGGTTAGGGTTAGGGTTAGGGTTAGGTGTTAGGGTTAGGGTTAGGGTGTTTGGGTTAGTGTTAGGCTTATATCACTTTTCAGTTTTCCTGTTATAATAATTGAAAAGGCGACACGAATGTGAATTAGTTTGCAAAGTTGTGCTTTGCGTTTCTGTTCTTTGGAAGAACCTTTTTTCTTTGCCATACATTTCAATATATCGCTTTTCAGTTTTCCGGTATTCCTAATTGAGCGAGCAACACATGTGATTTAGTTTACAAAGTAGTGTGTTGTGTTTCTATTCTAATGATGGAAACTTGTTTCTGTGCTGTAAAATGTGATATATCACTTTTGAGTTTTCCTGTTAATGATAATAGAACATGGCTACACGTATTTTTGAATTCGTTCACAAAGTTTTGCTTTTGCGTTTCTTTTCTTTCGATGGAAACTTGTTGTCTTGCTGTACAGTTCGATATATATCTTTTCAGTTTTCCTGTTATAATAATTGAATGGGTGACACGTATTTGAATTAGTTTACAAAGTTGTGCTTTGCGATTCTGTTCTTTTTCGATGGAAACTTGTTTCTGTGCCTTACAGTGCAAGATAACACTTTTCAATTTTCCTGTATTCCTAATTGAGTGAGAGACACACATGTGATTCTGTTTAAAAGTAGTGCTTTGCTTTTCTGTTCTTTCTTTGTGGAAACTTGTTCCTGTGCTGTACAGTCGTTATATCACTTTTGAGTTTTTCTGTATTCCTAATTGAGCGAGTGGCACACATGTGATTTTTTAACAAAGTAGTGCTTTGCGTTTCTGTTCTCTTGATGGAAACTTGTTCCTATGCTGTACAGTTCGATATATCACTTTTCAGTTTTCCTGTTATAATAATTGAGCAGGCGACATGTATGTGAATTAGTTTACAAAGTTGTGCTTTAGCGTTTCTGTTCTTTCCATGGAAACTTGTTCCTGTCCTGTACAGTGGGTTATATCACTTTTCAGTTTTCCTGTATTCCTAATTGAGTGAGTGGCACACATGTGATTTAGTTTACAAAGTATTGCTTTGCGTTCATGTTCTATTGTTGGAAAATTGTTCCTGTTATTAACAAGTTATGGTTATTGTTAGGGTTAGGTTTAGGGTTAGGGATAGGGTAGGGTTACGGTTAGGGGTTAGGGTTAGTGTTAGGGTTGGGGCTTAGGGTTACGGTTGGGGTTAGGGTTAGGGTTAGGTTTAGAGTTAGGTTTAGGGTTAGGGGCTTAGTGTTAGGGTTAGGGTTATATCTCTTTTCAGTTTTCCTGTTATAATAATTGAACAGGCGACACAAACGTGAATTAGTTTACAATGTTGTTCTTTGCGTTTCTGTTCTTTCGATGAAAACTTGTTCCTGTGCTGTACAGTTCGATATATCACTGTTCTGTTTTCCTGTATTCCTAATTGAGCGAGTGGCATACATTTGATTTAATTTGAAAAGTAGTGCTTTGCGTTTATGTTCTTTAGTTGGAAACTTGTTCCTGTTAGGAACAAGTTAGGGTTAGGGTTAGGGTTAGGGTTAGGGTTAGGGTTAGGGGGTTAGGATTAGGGATATGTTAGTTGTTAGGGTTAGGGTTAGTGTTAGTGTTAGGGGTTAGGGTTAGTGTTAGGTTTAGTGGCTTAGGTTTAGGGTTAGGGATATATAACTTTTCAGTTTTCCTGTTATAATAATTGAAAAGGCTACACGAATGTGAATTTGTTTACAAAGTTGTGCTTTGCGTTTCTTTTCTTTAGATGAAAAGTTGTTTCTTTGCCGTACATTTCGATATATCGCTTTTCAGTTTTCCTGTATTCCTAATTAAGCGTGCGACACACATGTGAATTAGTTTACAAAGTAGTGCTTTGCTTTTCTGTTCTTTCGTTTGAAACTTGTTCCTGTGCTGTACAGTGCGTTATAACACTTTTCAGTTTTCCTGTATTCCTAATTGAGTGAGTGGTTCACATGTGATTTAGTTTAAAAAGTAGTGCTTTGTGTTTATGTTCTTTCCTTGGAAACTTGTTCCTGTTAGGGTTAGAGTTAGGGATAGGGTAGTGTTAGGGTTAGGGTTAGGGTTAGGGTTAGGGTTAGGGTTAGGGTTAGCTTTAGTGTTAAGTTTAGGGTTAGGGGCTTAGGGTTAGGGTTAGGGTAATATCACTTTTCAGTTTTCCTGATATTATAATTGAACAGGCGACACGAATTTAATTTGTTTACAAAGTTGTGCTTTGCATTTCTGTTCTTTCGATGAAAACTTGTTTCTTTGCTGTACATTTGCATATATCGCTTTTCAGTTTTCCTGTATTCCTAATTGAGCGAGCGACACACATGTGATTTAGTTTACAAAGAATTGATTTGAGTTTCTCTTCTTCTGTTGGAAACTTTTTTCTGTGCTGTACAGTTCGATATATCACTTTTCAGTTTTCCTGTTATAATAATTGAAAGGGCGACAGCTATGTGAATTAGTTTATAAAGTTGTGCTTTCCGTTTCTGTTTGTTCGATGGAAACTTGTTCTTATTAGGAACAAGTTAGCGTTAGGGTTAGGGTTAGGTTTAGGGTTAGGGTAGGGTTAGGGATAGGGTTAGGGGTTAGGGTTACGGTTAGGGTTCTGGTTAGGGGGTTATGGTTAGATTTAGGGTTAGTGTTAGGGTTATATCACTTTTCACTTTTCCTGTTATAATAATTGAACAGGCGACACGTATGTGAATTAGTTTACAAAGTTGTGCTTTGCGTTTCTGTTCTTTTCGATGGAAACGTGTTTCTGTGCCATATACTGGGATATATCACTTTTCAGTATTCCTGTATTCCTAATTGACTGAGTGACACACATGTGATTCCGTTTAAATGTAGTGCTTTGCTTTTCTGTTCTTTCGTTCGAAACTTGTTCCTGTGCTGTACAGTGTGATATATCACTTTTCAGTTTTCCTGTTATAATAATTGAACGGGCAACATGTATGTGAATTAGTTCACAAAGTTGTGCTTTTGCGTTTCAGTTTGTTCGATGGAAACTAGTTTTTTGCCATACAGTGCGAGATTGAGATAACACTTTTCCATTTTCCTGTATTCGTAATTGAGCGGCGACACACATGTAATTCCATTTAAAAGTAGTGCTTTGCTTTTCTGTTCTTTTCGTTGAAACTTGTTCCTGTGTTGTACAGTGCGTTATATCACTTTTCAGTTTTCCTGTATTCCTAATTGGGCTATTGGCACACATGTGATTTAGTTTACAAAGCAGTGCTTTGCGTTTATGTTCTTTCGTTGGAAACTTGTTCCTGTTAGGAACAAGTTAGGGTTAGGTTTAGGTTAGGGTTAGGGTTACGGTAGGGTTAGGGTTAGGGGTTAGGGTTGGGGTTAGTGTTAGGGTTAGGGTTAGGGTTAGGGGCTCAGGGTTATTGTTGGGGTTATATCACTTTTCAGTTTTCCTGTTATAATAATTGAACAGGCAACACGAATGTGAATTAGTTTACAAAGTTGTGCTTTGCCTTTCTGTTTGTTCGATGGAAACTTGTTTCTTTACCCTACATTTCGATATATTGCTTTTGCGTTTTCTTGTATACCTAAGTGAGCAAGCAACATACATGTGATTTAGTTTAAAAATTAGTGCTTTGCGTTTCTGTTCTTCTGTTGGAAACCTGTTTCTGTGCTGTATAGTGTGATATATCTCTTTTCTGTTTTCCTGTTATAATAATCGAATGGGCAACACGTATGTGAATTAGTTTACAAAGTTGTGCTTTGCGTTTTTGTTCTTTCGATGGAAACTTGTTTCTGTGCCTTACAGTGCGAAATGACACTTTTCAGTTTTCCTGTATTCCTAATTGAGCGAGCGACACACATGTGATTCCGTTTCAAATTAGTGCTTTGCTTTTCTCTTCTTTTGTTCGAATCTTGTTTCTGTGCTGTACAGTGCGATATACAACTTTTCAGTTTTCCTGTATTCCTAATTGAGCAAGCGACAGACATGTGATTTAATTTACAAAATAATGCTTTGCGTTTCTGATCTTTTGTTCGATACTTGTTCCTGTACTATACAGTGCGATATATCACTTTTCAGTTTTTTCTCATAATAATTGAATGGGAGGCACATATGTGAATTAGTTTACAAAGGTGTGCTTTTGCGTTTCTGTTCTTTGATGGAAACTTGTTTCAGTGCCATAGAGTGCAAGATATCACATTTCAGTATTCCTGTATTCCTAATTGACTGAGCGACAAACATGTGCTTCCGTTTAAAATAATGCTTTGCTATTCTGTTCTTCTGTTGGAAACTTGTTCCTGTGCTTTACAGTGCGATATATCACTTTTCAGTTTTCCTGTATTCCTAATTGAATTAACGACACACATGTGATTTAATTTACAAAGTAGTACTTTGCGTTTCTGATCTTTTGCTCGATAGTTGTTCCTGTACTGTACAGTGCAATATATCACTTTTCTGTTTTCCTCTTATAATAATTGAATGGGCGGCACGTATGTGAATTATTTTACAAAGTTTTGCTTTCCATTTCTGTTGTTTCGATGGAAACTTGTTTCTGTGTCTTACAGTGCGAAATGACACTTTTCAGTTTTCCTGTATTCCTAATTGAGCGAGCGACACACATGTGATTCCATTTAAAAGTAGTGCTTTGCTTTTCTGTTCTTTCGTTCAAAACTTATTCCTATGTTGTACAGTGCGATATATCACTTTTCAGTTTTCCTGTATTCCTAATTGATCGAGTGACACACATGTGATTTAGTTTACAAAGTATTGCTTTGCTTTTATGTAATTTCGTTGGAAACTTGTTCTATTAGGAACAAGTTAGCGTTAGGGTTAGGGTTAGGGTTAGGGTAGGGTAAGGGATAGGGTTAGGGGTTAGGGTTAGGGTTAGGGTTCGTGTTAGGGGGTTAGGGTTAGGTTTAGTGTTAGGGTTAGGGTTATATCACTTTTCACTTTTCCTGTTACAACAATTGAACAGGCGACAGGTATGTGAATTAGTTTACAAAGTTGTGCTTTGCTTTTTTGTTCTTTCGATGGAAACTTGTTTCTGTGGCGTAGAGTGCGAGATATCACTTTTCAGTTTTCCTGATATAATACTTGATCAGGCAACACGTATTTGAATTAGTTTACAAAGTTTTGCTTTGTGTTTCTGTTCTTTCGATCTAAACTTGTTCCTGGGCTCTACAGTTTAATATATCACTTTTCAGTTTTCGAGTTATAAAAATTAAACGGGCGACATGTATGTGAATTAGTTTACAAAGTTGTGTTTTTGTTTCTGTTCTTTCGATGGAAACTTGTTTCTGTGCTGTACAGTGTGATGTATCACTTTTCAGTTTTCCTGTTATAATAATATAACGGGCGACACGTATGTGAATTAGTTTACAAAGTTGTGCTTTGTGTTTCTGTTCTTCGATGGAAAATTGTTTTTTGCAGTACAGTTCGATATATCACTTTTCAGTTTTCCTGTTATAATAATTGAACGGGCGACATGTATGTGAATTAGTTTACAAAGTTGTGCTTTGCGTTTTTGTTCTTTCGATGGAAACTTGTTTCTGTGCCGTACAGTGTGAGATAACACTTTTCAGGTTTCCTGTATTACTAATTGAGCGAGCGACACACATGTGATTCCTTTTAAAAGTAGTGCTTTGCGATTCTGTTCTTATGTTGGAAACTTGTTTCTGTGCTGTACAGTGCGATATATCACTTTTCAGTTTTCCTGTTATAATAATTGAACGGGCGACACGTATGTGAATTAGTTTACAAAGTTGTGCTTTGCGTTTCTCTTCTTTCGATGGAAACTTGTTTCTGTGCCGTACAGCACGTTATAACACTTTCCAGTTTACCTGTATTCCTAATTGAGCGAGCAATACACATGTGATTCCGTTTAAAAGTAGTGCTTTGCATTTCTGTTCTTCTCTTGGAAACTTGTTTCTGTGCTGTACAATGCGATATATCACTTTTCAGTTTAACTGTTATAATAATTGATCGGGCAAAACGTATGTGAATTAGTTTACAAATTGTGCTTTGCGTTTCTGTTCTTTCGATGGAAACTTGTTTCTGTGCTGTACAGTGTGAGATAACACTTTTCAGTTTTCCTGTTATGATAATTGAACGGGTGACAGGTATTTTAATTAGTATACAAACTTGTGCTTTGCATTTCTGTTCTTCTGCTTGAAACTTGTTTCTGTGCTCTACAGTGTGATGTAGCACTTTTCAGATTTCCTGTTATAATAATTGAACGGGTGACATGCATGTGAATTAGTTTACAAAGTTGTGCTTTGCGTTTCTCTTCTTTCGATGGAAACGTGTTTCTGTGCTGTACAGTGCGAGATAACACTTTTCAGTGTTCCTGTATTCCTAATTGAGCGAGCGACACACATGTGATTCCGTTTAAAAGTAGGGCTTTGCTTTTCTCTTCTTGTGTTCGAAACTTGTTCCTGTGCTGTACAGTGCAATATATCACTTTTCAGTTTTCATGTATTCCTAATTGAGCGAGCGACACATGTGAATTAATTTACAAATTAGTGCTTTATGTTTTTGATCTTTTGCTCGATACTTGTTCCTGTACTGTACAGTGTGATATATCACTTTTCAGTTTTCCTGTATTCCTAATTGAGTGAGTGGGACACATGTGATTTAGTTTACAAATCAGTGCTTTTGCGTTTATTTTCTTTTGTTGGAAACTTGTTCCTGTTAGGAACAAGTTAGGATTAGGTTAGTTTAGGGATAGGGTTATGGTTAGGGTTAGGTAGGGTTAGGGTTAGGGTTAGGGTTAGGGGTTAGGGTTGGGGTTAGGGTTAGGGTTAGTGTTAGGGGCTCAGGGTTAGGGTTCAGGGTTATATCACTTATTTCATTTTCCTTTTGTAATAATTGAACAGGAGACATGAATGTGAATTAGTTTACAAAGTTGTGCTTTTGTGTTTCTCTTCTTTCTATGGAAACTTGTTTCTGTGCTGTACCATTTGAGATAACACTTTTCAGTTTTCCTGTATTCCTAATTGAGTGAGCGACACACATGTGATTCCGTTTAAAAGTAGTGCTTTACTTTTCTGTTCTTTCGTTCAAAACTTGTTCCTTTGCTGTACAGTCGTTATATCACTTTTCAGTTTTCCCGTATTCCTAATTGAGGAGTGGCACATATGTGATTTAGTTTACAAACTAGTGCTTTGCGTTTATGTTATTTTGTTGGAAACAGGTTCGTGTTAGGAACAAGTTAGGGTTAGGGTTAGGTAAGGGTTAGGGTTAGTGTTAGGGGCTAAGGTCAAGGGATAGGTTAGTGTTAGTGGTGTAGGGTTAGGGTTAGGGTTATATGACTTTTCAGTTTTCCTGTTATAATAATTGAACGGGTGACATGTATGTGAATTAGTTTACAAAGTTGTGCTTTGCGTTTCTCTTCTTTTCGATGGAAACGTGTTTTGTGCTGTACAGTGCGAGATAACACTTTTCAGTGTTCCTGTATTCCTAATTGAGCGAGCGACACACATGTGATTCCGTTTAAAAGTAGCGCTTTGCTTTTCTCTTCTTGTGTTGAAACTTGTTCCTGTGCTGTACAGTGCAATATATCACTTTTCAGTTTTCCTGTATTCCCTAATTGAGCGAGCGACACATATGTGAATTAATTTACAAAGTAGTGCTTTTGCGTTTCTGATCTTTTTTCGATACTTGTTCCTGTACTGTACAGTGTGATATATCACTTTTTCAGTTTTCCTGTATTCCTAATTGAGCGAGTGGGACACATGTGATTTAGTTTACAAATCAGTAGGCGTTTATTTTCTTTTGTTGGAAACTTGTTCCTGTTAGGAACAAGTTAGGGGTTAGGTTTAGGATAGGGTTATGGTTAGGGTTAGGGTAGGGTTAGGGTTAGGGCTAGGGTTAGGGGTTAGGGTTGGGGTTAGGGTTAGGGTTAGTGTTAGGGCTCAGGGTTAGGGTTACGGTTATATCACTTTTCATTTTTCCTTTTGTAATAATTGAACAGGCGACATGAATGTGAATTAGTTTACAAAAAGTTGTGCTTTGTGTTTTCTCTTCTTTCTATGGAAACTTGTTTCTGTGCTGTAAACCATCTTGAGATAACACTTTTCAGTTTTCCTGTATTCCTAATTGAGTGAGCGACACACATTGTGATTCCGATTAAAAGTAGTGCTTTGCTTTTCTGTTCTTTCGTTCAAAACTTGTTCCTTTGCTGTACAGTGCGTTATATCACTTTTCAGTTTTCCCGTATTCCTAATTGAGGGAGTGGCATATATGTGATTTAGTTTACAAACTAGTGCTTTGTGTTTATGTTCTTTTTTGGAAACAGGTTAGTGTTAGGAACAAGTTAGGGTTAGGTTAGGGTTAGGGTTAGGGTTAGGGTTAGTGTTAGGGGCTAAGGTTAATGATAGGGTTAGGGTTAGGGGTGTAGGGTTAGGGTTAGGGTTATATGACTTTTCAGTTTTCCTGTTATAATAATTGAACAGGCGACACTAATGTGAATTAGATTACAAAGATGTGCTTTGCGTTTCTGTTCTTTCGATGGAAACTTGTTTCTGTGCTGTACAGTGCGAGATAACACTTTTCAGTTCTCCTGTATTCCTAATTGAGCTCGTGACACACATGTGATTCCGTAAAAGTAGGGCTTTGCTTTTCTGTTCTTTCATTTGAAACTTGTTCCTGTGCTGTACAGTGCATTATATCACTTTTCAGTTTTCCTGTATTCCTAATTGAGTGAGTGGCACACATGTGATTTAGTTTTACAAAGTAGTGCTTTTTGCGTGTATTTTCTTTTGTTGGAAACTTGTTCCTCTAAGGAACAAGTTAGGGTTAGTGTTAGGGTTAGGTAGGGTTAGGGTTAGGGTTAGGGTTAGGGTTGGGGTTAGGGTTAGGGTTAGGTTTAGGTTAGGGTTAGGGTAAGGGGCTTAGGGTTAGGGTTAGTATTATATCACTTTTCAGTTTTCCTGTTATAATAAATGAACAGGCGGCACGAATGTGAATTAGTATACAAAGTTGTGCTTTGCGTTTCTGTTCTTTCGATGGAAATTTGTTTCTTTGCTGTACATTTCGATATATCGCTTTTCAGTTTTCCTGTATTCCTAATTGAGCAAGCGACACACATGTGATTTAGTTTACAAAGTAGTGCTTTTGCGTTTTTTATTCTTTTTGAAACTTGTTTCTGTGCTGTACAGTGTGATGTATCGCTTTTCAGTTTTCCTGTTATAATTGAAAGCGCGACATATATGTGAATTAGTTTACAAAGTTGTACTTTGCGTTTCTGTTCTTTTGATGGAAACTTGTTCCTGTGCCGTACAGTGCGAGATAACACTTTTCAGTTTTCCTATATTCCTAATTGAGCGAGCGATACACATGTGATTCCGTTTAAAAGTAGTGCTTTGCTTTTCTGCTCTTTTTGTTGAAACTTGTTCCTGTGCTGTACAGTGAGTTATATCACTTTTCAGTTTTCCTGTATTCCTAATTGTGCAGGCTTCACACATGTTACTTAGTTTAAAAAGTTGTGCTTTACATTTCTGTTCTTTTGTTGGAAACTTGTTTCTGTGAGGTACAGTGCAAGATATCACTTTTCAGTTTTCCTGTATTCCTAATTGAACATGTGACACACTTGTGATTTAGTTTCCAAATTTGTGCTTTGCCTTCTATACTTTTATTGGAAACTTGTTTCTGTGCACTACAGTGGGAGATATCACTTTTCAGTTTCCTGTATTCCTAATTGAATGGGCGACACAGTTGTGATTTAGTTTCCATAGTTGTGCTTTTCCTTTCTGTTCTTTCATGGGAAACTTCTTTCTGTGCTCTAAAATGGAAGATATCACTTTTCAGTTTTCCTGTGTTCCTAATTATGCAGGCGACACACATGTTACTTAGTTTACAAAGTTGTGCGTTACATTTCTGTTTTTTCGTTGGAAACTTGTCTGTGCACTACAGTGCGAGATATCACTTTTCAGTTTTCCCGTATTCCTAATTGAACGGGCGACACACATGTGATTTACTTTCCAAAAGTTGTGCTTTGCCTTTCTGTTCTTTCATTGGAAACTTCTTTCTGTGCTCTAAAATGGGAGATTTCACTTTTCAGTTTTCCTGTATTCCTAATTGTGCAGGCGACACTCATGTTGATTTACTTTAAAAAGTTCTGCTTTACATTTCTGTTTCTTCGTTTCAAACTTGTTTCTGTTAGGTACAGTTACGAGATATCACTTTTCATTTTTCCTGTTTTCCTAATTGAACAGGCAACACACATGTGATTTAGTTTCAAAGTTGTGCTTTGCCTTTCTGTTCTTTCGTTGGAATCTTGTTTCTGTGAGGGTACATTGTGAGATATCACTTTTGAGATATCCATTTTTCCTAATTGAACGGGTGATACACATGTGATTTAGTTTCAAAGTTTTGCTTTGCCTTTCTGTTCTTTCATTGGAAATTGCTTTCTGTGCTGTAAAGTGGGAGATATCACTCTTCAGATTTCCTGTTTGCCTAATTGAGGGGGCAAGGTTAAATGTTATGTAGTTAACAAAGTTGTGTTTTGCCTTTCTGTTCTTTTGTTGGAACCTTGTTTCTGTGCACTACAGTGGGAGATATAACTTTCAATTTTCCTGTATTCCTAATTGAACAGGCAACACACATGGTAAATAGTTTACAAAGTTGTGCTTTACATTTCTGTTCTTTCCTTGAAATTTTTTTCTGTGAGGTACAGTGCAAGTTATCACTTTTCAGTTTTCCTGTATTCCTAATTGAGCGAGAGGCACACATTTGATTTAGTTTACAAAGTAGTGCTTTTCCTTTATGTTCTTTCTTTGGAAACTTGTTCCTGTTAGGAACAAGTTAGGGTTAGTTTTTAGGTTAGGGTTAGGGTTAGGTAGCTTTAGGGTTAGGGTTAGGGTTAGGGTTAGGGTTAGGGGTTAGGGTTAGGGTTAGGGTTAGGGTTATATCACTTTTTCAGTTTTCCTGTTATAATAATTGAACAGGCGACACGAATGTGAATTAGTTTACAAAGTTCTGCTTTGTGTTTCTGTTCTTTCGATGAAAACTTGTTTCTTTGCCATACATTTCGATATATCGCTTTTCAGTTTTCCTGTATTCCTAATTGAGCGAGCGACACACATGTGATTTAGTTTACAAAGTAGTGCTTTGCGTTTCTGTTCTTCTGTTGGAAACTTGTTTCTGTGCCATACAGTGCGAGATAAAACTTTTCAGTTTTCCTGTTATAATAATTGAACGGGCGACACATATGTGAATTAGTTTACAAAGTTGTACTTTGCGTTTCTGTTCATTCGATGGAAACTTGTTTCTGTGCTGTACAGTGAGAGATAACCCACATTTCAGTTTTCCTGTATTCCTAATTGAGCGAGCGAAACACATGTGATTCCGTTTAAAAGTAGTGCTTTGCTTTTATTTGTTCTTTGGTTCGAAACTTGTTCCTGTGCAGTACAGTGCGTTATATCACTTTTCAGTTTTCCTCTATTCCTAATTGATCGGGTGGCACACATGTGATTTAGTTTACAAAGTAGTGCTTTGCATTTATGTTCTTTCGTTGGAAACTTGTTCCTGTTAGTAAACAAGTTAGGGTTTGTTTCTGTTAGGGTTAGGGTTAGGGTTAGGGTTAGGGTTAGGGGCTTAGGGTTAGGTTAGGGTTAAATCCTTTTCAGTTTTCCTGTTATAATAATTGAACAGGGCGACACAGAATGTGAATTAGTTTAAAAAGTTGTCCTTTGCGTTTCTGTTCTTTTGATGAAAACTTGTTTCTTTGCTGTAAATTTCGATACATCGCTTTTCAGTTTTCCTCTATTCCTAATTGTGCGAGCGACACACATGTGATTTAGTTTACAAAGTAGTGCTTTGTGTTTTTGTTCTTCTTTTGGAAACTTGTTTCTGTGCTGTACAGTGTGATCTATCACTTTTCAGTTTTCCTGTTATAATAATTGAATGGGATAGGGTTATGTGAATTAGTTAACAAAGTTGTGCTTTGCATTTCTGTTCTTTCGATGGAAACTTGTTCCTGTGCTGTACAGTTCGATATATCACTTTTCAGTTTTCCTGTTATAATAATTGATCGGGCGACACGTATGTGAATTAGTTTACAAAGTTGTGCTTTGCTTTTTTGTTCTTTCGATGGAAACTTGTTTCTGTGGCGTAGAGTGCGAGATATCACTTTTCAGTTTTCCTGATATAATACTTGATCAGGCAACACGTATTTGAATTAGTTTACAAAGTTTTGCTTTGTGTTTCTGTTCTTTCGATCTAAACTTGTTCCTGGGCTCTACAGTTTAATATATCACTTTTCAGTTTTCGAGTTATAAAAATTAAACGGGCGACATGTATGTGAATTAGTTTACAAAGTTGTGTTTTTGTTTCTGTTCTTTCGATGGAAACTTGTTTCTGTGCTGTACAGTGTGATGTATCACTTTTCAGTTTTCCTGTTATAATAATATAACGGGCGACACGTATGTGAATTAGTTTACAAAGTTGTGCTTTGTGTTTCTGTTCTTTCGATGGTAAACTGTTTCTTTGCAGTACAGTTCGATATATCACTTTTCAGTTTTCCTGTTATAATAATTGAACGGGCGACATGTATGTGAATTAATTTACAAAGTTGTGCTTTGCGTTTTTGTTCTTCGATGGAAACTTGTTTCTGTGCCGTACAGTGTGAGATAACACTTTTCAGGTTTCCTGTATTACTAATTGAGCGAGCGACACACATGTGATTCCTTTTAAAAGTAGTGCTTTGCGATTCTGTTCTTATGTTGGAAACTTGTTTCTGTGCTGTACAGTGCGATATATCACTTTTCAGTTTTCCTGTTATAATAATTGAACGGGCGACACATATGTGAATTAGTTTACAAAGTTGTGCTTTATGCGTTTCTCTTCTTTTCGATGGAAACTTGTTTCTGTGCCGTACAGCACGTTATAACACTTTCCAGTTTACCTGTATTCGTAATTGAGCGAGCAATACACATGTGATTCCGTTTAAAAGTAGTGCTTTGCATTTCTGTTCTTCTCTTGGAAACTTGTTTCTGTGCTGTACAATGCGATATATCACTTTTCAGTTTAACTGTTATAATAATTGATCAGGCAAAACGTATGTGAATTAGTTTACAAATTGCGCTTTATGTTTCTGTTCTTCGATGGAAACTTGTTTCTGTGCTGTACAGTGCGAGATAACACTTTTCAGTTTTCCTGTTATGATAATTGAACGGGTGACAGGTATTTTAATTAGTATACAAACTTGTGCTTTGCATTTCTGTTCTTCTGCTTGAAACTTGTTGCTGTGCTCTACAGTGTGATGTAGCACTTTTCAGATTTCCTGTTATAATAATTGAACGGGTGACATGTATGTGAATTAGTTTACAAAGTTGTGCTTTGCGTTTTTCTTCTTTCGATGGAAACGTGTTTCTGTGCTGTACAGTGCGAGATAACACTTTTCAGTGTTCCTGTATTCCTAATTGAGCGAGCGACACACATGTGATTCCGTTTAAAAGTAGCGCTTTGCTTTTCTCTTCTTGTGTTCGAAACTTGTTCCTGTGCTGTACAGTGCAATATATCACTTTTCAGTTTTCCTGTATTCCTAATTGAGCGAGCGACACATATGTGAATTAATTTACAAATTAGTGCTTTGCGTTTTTGATCTTTTGCTCGATACTTGTTCCTGTACTGCACAGTGTGATATATCACTTTTCAGTTTTCCTGTATTCCTAATTGAGCGAGTGGGACACATGTGATTTAGTTTACAAATCAGTGCTTTGCGTTTATTTTCTTTTGTTGGAAACTTGTTCCTGTTAGGAACAAGTTAGGGGTTAGGATTTAGGATAGGGTTATGGTTAGGGTTAGGGTAGGGTTAGGGTTAGGGCTAGGGTTAGGGGTTAGGGTTGGGGTTAGGGTTAGGGTTAGTGTTAGGGGCTCAGGGTTAGGGTTACGGTTATATCACTTTTCATTTTTCCTTTTGTAATAATTGAACAGGCGACATGAATGTGAATTAGTTTACAAAGTTGTGCTTTGTGTTTCTCTTCTTTCTATGGAAACTTGTTTCTGTGCTGTACCATCTTGAGATAACACTTTTCAGTTTTCCTGTATTCCTAATTGAGTGAGCGACACACGTGTGATTCGATTAAAAGTAGTGCTTTGCTTTTCTGTTCTTTCGTTTCAAAACTTGTTCCTTTGCTGTACAGTGCGTTATATCACTTTTCAGTTTTCCCATTATTCCTAATTGAGGGAGTGGCACATATGTGATTTAGTTTACAAACTAGTGCTTTGTGTTTATGTTCTTTCGTTGGAAACAGGTTCGTGTTAGGAACAAGTTAGGGTTAGGGTTAGGGTTAGGGTTAGGGTTAGGGTTAGTGTTAGGGGCTAAGGTTAATGATAGGGTTAGGGTTAGGGGTGTAGGGTTAGGGTTAGGGTTATATGACTTTTCAGTTTTCCTGTTATAATAATTGAACAGGCGACACTAATGTGAATTAGATTACAAAGATGTGCTTTGCGTTTCTGTTCTTTCGATGGAAACTTGTTTCTGTGCTGTACAGTGCGAGATAACACTTTTCAGTTCTCCTGTATTCCTAAGTGAGCTCGTGACACACATGTGATTCCGTGTAAAAGTAGGGCTTTGCTTTTCTGTTCTTTCATTTGAAACTTGTTCCTGTGCTGTACAGTGCATTATATCACTTTTCAGTTTTCCTGTATTCCTAATTGAGCGAGTGGCACACATGTGATTTAGTTTACAAAGTAGTGCTTTGCGTGTATTTTCTTTTGTTGGAAACTTCTTCCTCTAAGGAACAAGTTAGGGTTAGTGTTAGGGTTAGGGTAGGGTTAGGGTTAGGGTTAGGGTTAGGGTTAGGGGTTAGGGTTAGGGTTAGGTTTAGGGTTAGGGTTAGGGTAAGGGGCTTAGGGTTAGGGTTAGTATTATATCACTTTTCAGTTTTCCTGTTATAATAAATGAACAGGCGGCATTTAATGTGAATTAGTATACAAAGTTGTGCTTTGCGTTTCTGTTCTTTCGATGGAAATTTGTTTCTTTGCTGTACATTTCGATATATCGCTTTTCAGTTTTCCTGTATTCCTAATTGAGCAAGCGACACACATGTGATTTAGTTTACAAAGTAGTGCTTTGCGTTTTTGTTATTCTTTTGGAAACTTGTTTCTGTGCTGTACAGTGTGATGTATCTTTTCAGTTTTCCTGTTATAATTGAAACCGCGACATATATGTGAATTAGTTTACAAAGTTGTACTTTGCGTTTCTGTTCTTTTGATGGAAACTTGTTCCTGTGCCGTACAGTGCGAGATAACACTTTTCAGTTTTCCTATATTCCTAATTGAGCGAGCGATACACATGTGATTCCGTTTAAAAGTAGTGCTTTGCTTTTCTGCTCTTTTGTTCGAAACTTGTTCCTGTGCTGTACAGTGAGTTATATCACTTTTCAGTTTTCCTGTATTCCTAATTGTGCAGGCTTCACACATGTTACTTAGTTTAAAAAGTTGTGCTTTACATTTCTGTTCTTTTGTTGGAAACTTGTTTCTGTGAGGTACAGTGCAAGATATCACTTTTCAGTTTTCCTGTATTCCTAATTGAACATGTGACACACTTGTGATTTAGTTTCCAAATTTGTGCTTTGCCTTCTATACTTTTATTGGAAACTTGTTTCTGTGCACTACAGTGGGAGATATCACTTTTCAGTTTCCTGTATTCCTAATTGAATGGGCGACACAGTTGTGATTTAGTTTCCATAGTTGTGCTTTTCCTTTCTGTTCTTTCATGGGAAACTTCTTTCTGTGCTCTAAAATGGAAGATATCACTTTTTCAGTTTTCCTGTGTTCCTAATTATGCAGGCGACACACATGTTACTTAGTTTACAAAGTTGTGCGTTACATTTCTGTTTTTCGTTGGAAACTTGTCTGTGCACTACAGTGCGAGATATCACTTTTCAGTTTTCCGTATTCCTAATTGAGCAGGTGACACACATGTGATTTACTTTCCAAAGTTGTGCTTTGCCTTTCTGTTCTTTCATTGGAAACTTCTTTCTGTGCTCTAAAATGGGAGATTTCACTTTTCAGTTTTCCTGTATTCCTAATTGTGCAGGCGACACTCATGTTACTTACTTTAAAAAGTTCTGCTTTACATTTCTGTTCTTTCATTTCAAACTTGTTTCTGTTAGGTACAGAAACGAGATATCACTTTTCATTTTTTCCTGTTTTCCTAATTGAACGGGCAACACACATGTGATTTAGTTTCCAAAGTTGTGCTTTGCCTTTCTGTTCTTTCGTTGGAATCTTGTTTCTGTGAGGTACATTGTGAGATATCACTTTTGAGATATCCATTTTCCTAATTGAACGGGTGATACACATGTGATTTAGTTTTGAAAGTTTTGCTTTGCCTTTCTGTTCTTTCATTGAAATTGCTTTCTGTGCTGTAAAGTGGGAGATATCACTCTTCAGATTTCCTGTTTGCCTAATTGAGGGGGGCAACACAAATGTTATGTAGTTAACAAAGTTGTGTTTTGCCTTTCTGTTCTTTTTGTTGGAACCTTGTTTCTGTGCACTACAGTGGGAGATATAACTTTTCAATTTTCCTGTATTCCTAATTGAGCAGAACACACATGGTAAATAGTTTACAAAGTTGTGCTTTACATTTCTGTTCTTTCCTTGGAAATTTTTTTCTGTGAGGTACAGTGCAAGTTATCACTTTTCAGTTTTCCTGTATTCCTAATTGAGCGAGAGGCACACATTTGATTTAGTTTACAAAGTAGTGCTTTCCTTTATGTTCTTTCTTTGGAAACTTGTTCCTATTAGGAACAAGTTAGGGTTAGGTTTAGGGTTAGGGTTAGGGTTAGGGTAGCTTTAGGGTTAGGGTTAGGGTTAGGGTTAGGGTTAGGGGTTAGGTTAGGGTTAGGGTTAGGGTTATATCACTTTTCAGTTTTCCTGTTATAATAATTGAACAGGCGACACGAATGTGAATTAGTTTACAAAAGTTCTGCTTTGTGTTTCTGTTCTTTCGATGAAAACTTGTTTCTTTGCCATACATTTGATATATCGCTTTTTCAGTTTTCCTGTATTCCTAATTGAGCGGCGACACACATGTGATTTAGTTTACAAAGTAGTGCTTTGCGTTTCTGTTCTTCTGTTGGAAACTTGTTTCTGTGCCATACAGTGCGAGATAAAACTTTTCAGTTTTCCTGTTATAATAATTGAACGGGCGACACATATGTGAATTAGTTTACAAAGTTGTACTTTGCGTTTCTGTTCATTCGATGGAAACTTGTTTCTGTGCTGTACAGTGAGAGATAACCCTGTTCAGTTTTCCTGTATTCCTAATTGAGCGAGCGAAACACATGTGATTCCGTTTAAAGTAGTGCTTTGCTTTTATTTGTTCTTTGGTTCGAAACTTGTTCCTGTGCAGTACAGTGCGTTATATCACTTTTCAGTTTTCCTCTATTCCTAATTGATCGGGTGGCACACATGTGATTTAGTTTACAAAGTAGTGCTTTGCATTTATGTTCTTTTTCGTTGGAAACTTGTTCCTGTTAGGAACAAGTTAGGGTTAGGGTTAGGGTTAGGGTTAGGGTTAGGGTTAGGGTTAGGGTTAGGGTTAGGGCTTAGGGTTAGGGTTAGGGTTAAATCCTTTTCAGTTTTCCTGTTATAATAATTGAACAGGCGACACGAATGTGAATTAGTTTAAAAGTTGTCCTTTTCGTTTCTGTTCTTTTGATGAAAACTTGTTTCTTTGCTGTAAATTTCGATACATCGCTTTTCAGTTTTCCTCTATTCCTAATTGTGCAAGCGACACACATGTGATTTAGTTTTACAAAGTAGTGCTTTGTGTTTTTGTTCTTCTTTTGGAAACTTGTTTCTGTGCTGTACAGTGTGATCTATCACTTTTCAGTTTTCCTGTTATAATAATTGAATGGGCGACACGTATGTGAATTAGTTAACAAAGTTGTGCTTTGCATTTCTGTTCTTTCGATGGAAACTTGTTCCTGTGCTGTACAGTTCGATATATCACTTTTCAGTTTTCCTGTTATAATAATTGATCAGGGCGACACGTATGTGAATTAGTTTACAAAGTTGTGCTTTGCTTTTTGTTCTTCGATGGAAACTTGTTTCTGTAGTAGAGTGCGAGATATCACTTTTCAGTTTTCCTGATATAATACTTGATCAGGCAACACGTATTTGAATTAGTTTACAAAGTTTTGCTTTGTGTTTCTGTTCTTTCGATCTAAACTTGTTCCTGGGCTCTACAGTTTTAATATATCACTTTTCAGTTTTGAGTTATAAAAATTAAGCAGGCGACATGTATGTGAATTAGTTTACAAAGTTGTGTTTTTGTTTCTGTTCTTCGATGAAACTTGTTTCTGTGCTGTACAGTGTGATGTATCACTTTTCAGTTTTCCTGTTATAATAATAACTTGGGCGACACGTATGTGAATTAGTTTACAAAGTTGTGCTTTGTGTTTCTGTTCTTCGATGGTAAACTGTTTCTTTGCAGTACAGTTCGATATATCACTTTTCAGTTTTCCTGTTATAATAATTGAGCGGGCGACATGTATGTGAATTAATTTACAAAGTTGTGCTGCGTTTTTGTTCTTTCGATGGAAACTTGTTTCTGTGCCGTACAGTGTGAGATAACACTTTTCAGGTTTCCTGTATTACTAATTGAGCGGCGACACACATGTGATTCCTTTTAAAAGTAGTGCTTTGCGATTCTGTTCTTATGTTGGAAACTTGTTTCTGTGCTGTACAGTGCGATATATCACTTTTCAGTTTTCCTGTTATAATAATTGAACAGGCGACACGTATGTGAATTAGTTTACAAAGTTGTGCTTGCGTTTCTCTTCTTCGATGGAAACTTGTTTCTGTGCCGTACAGCACGTTATAACACTTTTCCAGTTTACCTGTATTAAGTAATTGAGCGAGCAATACACATGTGATTCCGTTTAAAAGTAGTGCTTTGCATTTCTGTTCTTCTCTTGAAACTTGTTTCTGTGCTGTACAATGCGATATATCACTTTTCAGTTTAACTGTTATAATAATTGATCAGGCAAAGCATATGTGAATTAGTTTACAAATTTAAACTGCGTTTCTGTTCTTTCGATGGAAACTTGTTTCTGTGCTGTACAGTCTTGAGATAACACTTTTCAGTTTTCCTGTTATGATAATTGAACGGGTGACAGGTATTTTAATTAGTATACAAACTTGTGCTTTGCATTTCTGTTCTTCTGCTTGAAACTTGTTGCTGTGCTCTACAGTGTGATGTAGCACTTTTTCAGATTTCCTGTTATAATAATTGAGCAGGTGACATGTATGTGAATTAGTTTACAAAGTTGTGCTTTGCGTTTTTCTTCTTCGATGGAAAACGTGTTTCTGTGCTATACAGTGCGAGATAACACTTTTCAGTGTTCCTGTATTCCTAATTGAGCGGCGACACACATGTGATACCGTTTAAAAGTAGCGCTTTGCTTTTCTCTTCTTGTGTTGAAACTTGTTCCTGTGCTGTACAGTGCAATATATCACTTTTCAGTTTTCCTGTATTCCTAATTGAGCGGCGACACATATGTGAATTAATTTACAAATTAGTGCTTTGCGTTTTGATCTTTTGCTCGATACTTGTTCCTGTACTGCACAGTGTGATATATCACTTTTCAGTTTTCCTGTATTCCTAATTGAAGCGAGTGGGACACATGTGATTTGGTTTACAAATCAGTGCTATGTTTATTTTCTTTTTGTTGGAAACTTGTTCCTGTTAGGAACAAGTTAGGATTAGGTTTAGGGATAGGGTTATGGTTAGGGTTAGGGTAGGGTTAGGGTTAGGGCTAGGGTTAGGGTTAGGGTTGGGGTTAGGGTTAGGGTTAGTGTTAGGGCTCAGGGTTAGGGTTCACCCGGTTATATCACTTTTCATTTTCCTTTTGTAATAATTGAACAGGCGACATGAATGTGAATTAGTTTACAAAGTTGTGCTTTGTGTTTCTCTTCTTTCTATGAAACTTGTTTCTGTGCTGTACCATCGCGAGATAACACTTTTCAGTTTTCCTGTATTCCTAATTGATTGGTGGCGACACATGTGATTCCGTTTAAAGTAGTGCTTTACTTTTCTGTTCTTCGTTCAAAACTTGTTCCTTTGCTGTACAGCGTTATATCACTTTTCAGTTTTCCGTTATTCCTAATTGAGGAGTGGCACATATGTGATTTAGTTTACAAACTAGTGCTTATGCGTTTATGTTATTTCGTTGGAAACAGGTTAGGTTAGGAACAAGTTAGGGTTAGGGTTAGGGTAAGGGTTAGGGTTAGTGTTAGGGGCTAAGGTTAAGGATAGGGTTAGTGTTAGGGTGTAGGGTTAGGGTTAGGGTTATATGACTTTTCAGTTTCCTGTTATAATAATTGAGCGGGTGACATGTATGTGAATTAGTTTACAAAGTTGTGCTGCGTTTCTCTTCTTTCGATGGAAAGCGTGTTTCTGTGCTGTACAGTGCGAGATAACACTTTTCAGTGTTCCTGTATTCCTAATTGAGCGAGCGACACACATGTGATTCCGTTTAAAAAGTAGCGCTTTGCTTTTCTCTTCTTGTGTTGAAACTTGTTCCTGTGCTGTACAGTGCAATATATCACTTTTCAGTTTTCCTGTATTCCTAATTGAGCTTGAGCGACACATATGTGAATTAATTTACAAAGTAGTGCTTTGCGTTTCTGATCTTTGCTCGATACTTGTTCCTGTACTGTACAGTGTGATATATCACTTTTCAGTTTTCCTGTATTCCTAATTGAGCTGAGTGGGACACATGTGATTTAGTTTACAAATCAGTGCTGCGTTTATTTTCTTTTTTTGTTGAAACTTGTTCCTGTTAGGAACAAGTTAGGGTAGGTTTAGGGATAGGGTTATGGTTAGGGTTAGGGTAGGGTTAGGGTTAGGGCTAGGGTTAGGGGTTAGGGTTGGGAGTTAGGGTTAGGGTTAGTGTTAGGGGCTCAGGGTTAGGGTTACGGTTATATCACTTTTCATTTTCCTTTTGTAATAATTGAACAGGCGACATGAATGTGAATTAGTTTACAAAAGTTGTGCTTGTGTTTCTCTTCTTTCTATGGAAACTTGTTTCTGTGCTGTACCATCTTGAGATAACACTTTCAGTTTTCCTGTATTCCTAATTGAGTGAGCGACAGGCGTGTGATTCGATTAAAAAGTAGTGCTTTGCTTTTCTGTTCTTTCGTTCAAAACTTGTTCCTTTGCTGTACAGTGCGTTATATCACTTTTCAGTTTTCCCGTATTCCTAATTGAGGAGTGGCACATATGTGATTTAGTTTACAAACTAGTGCTTTGTGTTTATGTTCTTTCGTTGAAACAGGTTCGTGTTAGGAACAAGTTAGGGTTAGGGTTAGGGTTAGGGTTAGGTTAGGGTTAGTGTTAGGGGCTAAGGTTAATGATAGGGTTAGGGTTAGGGGTGTAGGGTTAGGGTTAGGGTTATATGACTTTTCAGTTTTTTCCTGTTATAATAATTGAACAGGCGACACTAATGTGAATTAGATTACAAAGATGTGCTTTTGCGTTTCTGTTCTTCGATGGAAACTTGTTTCTGTGCTGTACAGTCTTGAGATAACACTTTTCAGTTCTCCTGTATTCTAAGTGAGCTCGTGACACACATGTGATTCCGTGTAAAAGTAGGGCTTTGCTTTTCTGTTCTTTCATTTGAAACTTGTTCCTGTGCTGTACAGTGCATTATATCACTTTTCAGTTTTCCTGTATTCCCTAATTGAGCGAGTGGCACACATGTGATTTAGTTTACAAAGTAGTGCTGCGTGTATTTTCTTTGTTGGAAACTTCTTCCTCTAAGGAACAAGTTAGGGTTAGTGTTAGGGTTAGGTAGGGTTAGGGTTAGGGTTAGGGTTAGGGTTAGGGGGGTTAGGGTTAGGGTTAGGTTTAGGGTTAGGGTTAGGGTAAGGGGCTTAGGGTTAGGGTTAGTATTATATCACTTTTCAGTTTTCCTGTTATAATAAATGAACAGGCTGCATAACGAATGTGAATTAGTATACAAAGTTGTGCTTTCGTTTCTGTTCTTTCGATGGAAATTTGTTTCTTTGCTGTACATTCCGATATATCGCTTTTCAGTTTCCTGTATTCCTAATTGAGCAAGCGACACACATGTGATTTAGTTTACAAAGTAGTGCTTTGCGTTTTTGTTATTCTTTTGGAAACTTGTTTCTGTGCTGTACAGTGTGATGTATCGCTTTTCAGTTTTCCTGTTATAATTGAAACCGCGACATATATGTGAATTAGTTTACAAAGTTGTACTTTGCGTTTCTGTTCTTTTGATGGAAACTTGTTCCTGTGCCGTACAGTGCGAGATAACACTTTTCAGTTTTCCTATATTCCTAATTGAGCGAGCGATACACATGTGATTCCGTTTAAAAGTAGTGCTTTTGCTTTTCTGCTCTTTTTGTTCAAACTTGTTCCTGTGCTGTACAGTGAGTTATATCACTTTTCAGTTTTCCTGTATTCCCTAATTGTGCAGGCTTCACACATGTTACTTAGTTTAAAAAGTTGTGCTTTACATTTCTGTTCTTTTGTTGGAAACTTGTTTCTGTGAGGTACAGTGCAAGATATCCTTTTCAGTTTTCCTGTATTCCTAATTGAACATGTGACACACTTGTGATTTAGTTTCCAAATTTGTGCTTTGCCTTCTATACTTTTATTGGAAACTTGTTTCTGTGCACTACAGTGGGAGATATCACTTTTCAGTTTCCTGTATTCCTAATTGAATGGGCGACACAGTTGTGATTTAGTTTCCATAGTTGTGCTTTTCCTTTCTGTTCTTTCATGGGAAACTTCTTTCTGTGCTCTAAAATGGAAGATATCACTTTTCAGTTTTCCTGTGTTCCTAATTATGCAGGCGACACACATGTTACTTAGTTTACAAAGTTGTGCGTTACATTTCTGTTTTTTCGTTGGAAACTTGTCTGTGCACTACAGTCACGAGATATCACTTTTCAGTTTTCCCGTATTCCTAATTGAGCGGGTGACACACATGTGATTTACTTTCCAAAGTTGTGCTTTGCCTTTCTGTTCTTTCATTGGAAACTTCTTTCTGTGCTCTAAAATGGGAGATTTCACTTTTCAGTTTTCCTGTATTCCTAATTGTGCAGGCGACACTCATGTTACTTACTTTAAAGTTCTGCTTTACATTTCTGTTCTTTCATTTCAAACTTGTTTCTGTTAGGTACAGTCGAGATATCACTTTTCATTTTTCCTGTTTTCCTAATTGAACGGGCAACACACATGTGATTTAGTTTCCAAAGTTGTGCTTTGCCTTTCTGTTCTTTCGTTGGAATCTTGTTTCTGTGAGGTACATTGTGAGATATCACTTTTGAGATATCCATTTTCCTAATTGAACGGTGATACACATGTGATTTAGTTTGAAAGTTTTGCTTTGCCTTTCTGTTCTTTCATTGGAAATTGCTTTCTGTGCTGTAAAGTGGGAGATATCACTCTTCAGATTTCCTGTTTGCCTAATTGAGGGCAACGCAAATGTTATGTAGTTAACAAAGTTGTGTTTGCCTTTCTGTTCTTTTTATTTGGAACCTTGTTTCTGTGCACTACAGTGGGGAGATATAACTTTTCAATTTTCCTGTATTCCTAATTGAAGCAGACAACACACATGGTAAATAGTTTACAAAGTTGTGCTTTACATTTCTGTTCTTTCCTTGGAAATTTTTTTTTTTTTCTGTGGTACAGTGCAAGTTATCACTTTTCAGTTTTCCTGTATTCCTAATTGAGCGAGAGGCACACATTTGATTTAGTTTACAAAGTAGTGCTTTCCTTTATGTTCTTTCTTTGGAAACTTGTTCCTATTAGGAACAAGTTAGGGTTAAGTTTAGGGTTAGGGTTAGGGTTAGGGTAGCTTTAGGGTTAGGGTTAGGGTTAGGGTTAGGGTTAGGGGTTAGGGTTAGGGTTAGGGTTAGGGTTATATCACTTTTCAGTTTTCCTGTTATAATAATTGAACAGGCGACCACGAATGTGAATTAGTTTACAAAGTTCTGCTTTGTGTTTCTGTTCTTCGATGAAAACTTGTTTCTTTGCCATACATTTCGATATATCGCTTTTTCAGTTTTCCTGTATTCCTAATTGAGCGGCGACACACATGTGATTTAGTTTACAAAGTAGTGCTGCGTTTCTGTTCTTCTGTTGGAAACTTGTTTCTGTGCCATACAGTCTTGAGATAAAACTTTTCAGTTTTCTGTTATAATAATTGAGCAGGCGACACATATGTGAATTAGTTTACAAAGTTGTACTTTGCGTTTCTGTTCATTCGATGGAAACTTGTTTCTGTGCTGTACAGTGAGAGATAACCCTGTTCAGTTTTCCTGTATTCCTAATTGAGCGAGCGAAACACATGTGATTCCGTTTAAAAAAGTAGTGCTTTGCTTTTATTTGTTCTTTGGTTGAAACTTGTTCCTGTGCAGTACAGTGCGTTATATCACTTTTCAGTTTTCCTCTATTCCTAATTGATCGGGTGGCACACATGTGATTTAGTTTACAAAGTAGTGCTTTGCATTTATGTTCTTTCGTTGGAAACTTGTTCCTGTTAGGAACAAGTTAGGGTTAGGGTTAGGGTTAGGGTTAGGGTTAGGGTTAGGGTTAGGGTTAGGGTTAGGGTTAGGGGCTTAGGGTTAGGGTTGGGTTAAATCCCTTTTCAGTTTCCTGTTATAATAATTGAACAAGCGACACGAATGTGAATTAGTTTTAAAAGTTGTGCTTTGCGTTTCTGTTCTTTTGATGAAAACTTGTTTCTTTGCTGTAAATTTGATACATCGCTTTTCCAGTTTTCCTCTATTCCTAATTGTCTGCGGCGACACACATGTGATTTAGTTTACAAAGTAGTGCTTTGTGTTTTTGTTCTTCTTTTGGAAACTTGTTTCTGTGCTGTACAGTGTGATCTATCACTTTTCAGTTTTCCTGTTATAATAATTGAATGGGCGACACGTATGTGAATTAGTTAACAAAGTTGTGCTTTGCATTTCTGTTCTTTCGATGGAAACTTGTTCCTGTGCTGTACAGTTCGATATATCACTTTTCAGTTTTCCTGTTATAATAATTGATCGGGCGACACGTATGTGAATTAGTTAACAAAGTTGTGCTTTGCATTTTTGTTCTTTCGATGGAAACTTGTTTCTGTGCCGTACAGTCTTGGGGGTAACACTTTTCAGTTTTCCTGTATTCCTAATTGAGCGGCGACACACATGTGATTCCGTTTAAAAGTAGTGCTTTGGAGCCACGATGGTGGCGCCGGAAAAACAACACTTCTGAGCAGCAAGACAGCACTATCCGGTCAGCGACTAGGAGACTGAACTCAGGGCCTGAAACTACATTGATCGTGTTTCCCAGTTGAGGGGGAGCTCCCGGGCGTGGGAATCGGTCGGGTCCCTCTTGACTGCACAGCCAGAACCCGGAAGAAATCCCTGGTAACGTGGGCTTTGGGTCTCCGGGCTGGAGATGTGCGCGAGGGTCCTGCCACTTGCCCAGGCTGATCCGTGGGCACAAGGGTACCTGAGACTGGTAGTCCCAGTCTCGGGGAACCCCACGGGAAACAGGGTTTGGGTCTGATCGCAGTTCACCCAGTCTCTCCCCTGAAATTCTCTGCCACCAGCACAGCCGAGCTCCTACAGCAGCAGGAGAGGCTTTGTGCTCAGATCAGCAGTACAGACAACCTGTTCGCCCCAGTAGAACAGGGACTGGGAACTCGGTCCGGAGAGGACCCAACAGAGAAATTTCCCAGGCTGATCCGTGGGCACAAGGGTACCTAAGACTTGAGTCCCAGCAGCGGGGACACCACAGGGAAGCAGGGTTGCGGGGTCTGATCTCAGGTCTCCCAGTCTCTCCCCAGAAATTCTCTGCGCCATCACAGCGAGCTCTTGCGTGCACACAGAGCTTTGCGCTCAGCTCAGCGGTACAGACAAGCTGTGCGTCCCAGTACAACAGGGACTGGGAACCCCCCTAATGGAGAGGACCCTACAGAGAAGGAAGAAACAGTGTGCTGGGGTCATCTAGGAAAGTCTAGCAGACTGCAGATTGCAAACAGACAGAACTGAGTGCTCCGAGACACCACAGCAGTACTCACAACACAAGAAAGCTAGCTACATTCAAAGAAAACACAGAAATAAATAACCTCACTTCAGTAAAACAAAAGCAACCAAGCACAACCGTATGACCACAGCCAACATCAAAGTCAAAGGATTTAACAGCCACTGGTCATTACTCTCTCTCAATATCAATGGACTGAATTCTCCAATAAAAAGACACAGACTAACAGAATGGATCGTAAAAACAAAACCCAGCAATCTGTTGTATACAAAAACACACCTAAGACACAAAGATAGACATTACCTTAGAGTAAATGGATGGAAGACAGCTTTTCAAGCAAATGGACCCAAGAAGCAAGCAGGAGTAGCCATTCTAATATGTGATAAAATAGTCTTTCAACCAAAATTAATCAAAAAGAGATGGGGAAGGACACTTCATACTCATCAGGGAAAATTCCACCAAGAAGACATCACAACCCTGAACATCTATGCCCCCCAAATACAAGGGCACTCACATTTAGAAAGAAACATTGATAAAACTTAAACCACATATAGCTCTCCCACACACTAATAGTAGGAGACTTCAACACCCCACTCTCAACAAAGGACAGGTCAACAAACCAGAAATTAAACAAAGAAACAATATCTCTAACAGAGGTAATGAACCAAATGGACCTAACAGATATTTACAGAACCCTACACCCAAACACAAAAGAATTTACCTTCTTCTCAGCACCTCATGGAACCTTCTCCAAAATAGACCACATAGTTGGTCACAAAGCAAAGCCTCAACAAATACAGGAAGATTGAAATAATCCCTTGTATCCTGTCGGATCACCATGGAATAAAGCTGGACCTCAGTAACAACAGAAATAGGAAAAAGCATACACATACATGGAAACTGAACAACTTGCTACTAAAAAGACAGCTGGGTCAGGGAAGAAATGAAGAAAGAAATTAAAATCTTCCTAGAACTCAATGAAAATGAAGACACAACATACCCAAACTTGTGGGACACAATGAAAGCAGTGCTAAGAGGAAAGTACACATAGCACTAAGTGCCTTCAAGAAGAAATGATCCATACTTATCACCCTGCACAAAACTGAAGTCCAAGTGGATCAAAGACCTCAACATAAAACCAGACACATTAAATCGGCAGAAAAAAAGTGGGAATACCCTAGAACTCATTGGTACAGGGAAATACTTCTGAACAGAACTCCAACAGCACAGGCTCTAAGAGCAACAATCAATAAGCGGGACCTCATGAAACTGAAAAAGCTTCTGCAAAGCAAAGGACACCATCATCAAAACAAAGCGACCTCCTACAGATTGGGAAAGAATCTTGACCAACACTTTATCTGACAGAGGACTCATATCAAGTATATATAAAGAACAAAAGAAGCTGAAAAGCAGCAAACCAAGTAATCCACTTAAAAAATGGGAACAGAGCTAAACAGAGAATTCTCTGTAGAGGAATACCCGAATGGCAGAGAAGCACTTAAAGAAATGCTCAACCTCACTAGCCATTAGGGAAATGCAAACCAAAACAACCCTGACATTTCACCTTACACCCATGAGAATGGCCAAGATCAAAAACTCAAGTGACAACACATGCTGGAGAGGTTGTGGAGAAAGAGGAACCCTTCTCCACTGCTGGTGGGAATGTAAACTGGTACAACCACTCTGAAATCAATCTGGCGTTTTCTCAGAAAACTAGGAATAGTGCTTCCCCAAGATCCAGCCATACCACTCCTAGGCATATATCCAAAAGAGGCTCAAGCACACAAAAGAAATTTGCTCAACCATGTTCCTAGCAGATTTATTTGTAATAGCCAAGCTGGAAACAACCCAGATGCCCCTCAACTGAATAATGGATGCAGAAAATGTGGTACATCTACACAATGGAATATTACTCAGCAATGAAAAATAAGGAAATCATGAAATTTGCAGGTAAATGGTGGGATCTGGAAAGGATCATCCTGAGTGAGTTGTCCCAGAAGCAAAAAGACACACATGGTATATACTCACTCATATAGACATACAACATAGGACAAACCCACTAAATCCTGTGCATCTAAAGAAACTAAGCAAGAGAGAGGACCCCAACTAAAATGTCTAATCCCCATCCGAAAGGCAAAGAGGATGGACATCAGAAGAAGAAAACAGAAACAACCTAGGAACCTACCACAGAGGGTCTCTGAAGCCTCTGCCCTACAGACTATCAAAGCAGAAGCTAAGCCTGATGGGCAACTGTTGGGCAGAGTGAATGGAATTTTATGTAAGAACTGGGAAAGAGCAAGAGCTGAGAGGACAGGGTCTCCACAAGGAGAGCAACAGAACAAGAAAAATTTGAACACAGGAACTTCCCAGAGACTCATACTCCAACCAAGGACTATTCATAGAGATAACCCAGAACCCCTGCACAGATGTAGCCAGGGCAGTTCAGAGTCCAATTGGGTTACATAGTAATGAGAAGAGGGGCTGCCTCTGACATGAACTGACTGGCCTGCTCTTTAGTCACCTCCTCCTGAGGGGAGCAACTTACCAGGCCATAGTAGAGGACAATGCAGCCACTTTTGATGTGAACTGATGGAGTAAGATCAGAAGGAGAGGAGAACCTCCTATCAGTGGACTTGGGAGTGGCATGCATGCAGAGGGAGGAGGAGGGTGGGATTGGGAGGGAGGGAGGGTCTTATGGGGATGCAGAGTGAATAAAGTGTAATTGATGAAAAATTTTAAAAAAAGGGAAAAAAATAATAATTTAAGAACCTTAAAATGACTTTCAAAGTGGAGAAAACATGGAGTTAGTCAATTTACATGGAGCACGTCTAGCCCCTGGGGACAATGGTCTCCTGAACCTACTCAGACCTCGGACACCACCACTGCTAGTTCTAGAACCAATGCAGGATGTTCCAACGGGGTTATGGCTTCTCATAATACTATAAGCTCCACACCTGTTTGTTTTATCCCCCATTGATACTTGCTTTTGCCAATGCTGTAATACTAGTAAATTTACCTAGCTGGTTACTCACATGCCTGTGGGTGCCTGTGTGCCCGTTGATGCCCTCAATTATGACTCTCTTCCAGACAGA
>JAEOAE010001920.1:0-38968 GCA_036365155.1 Meriones psammophilus
ATTTATTAATCCTACAAAGATTGGAACTAGTAATCTTCTGATTTGATGTTCAAACTGCATCACAACTTGAAAAAAAACATGCACCTATATGCTGAATTAACAGTCATCAATTACTTGACAAGGTGATATCAAAACCCAGTTATATGTTTGTGTGTATACACACTTGATCTTTCCAGTCTGTGCAGGGCATCACTATGTAGCAAACTATAGTTTCGTTATTACTTTACACAAATTAGAGATATCTGAACCATCAATAATGCTACCATGTATTTGTATTCCCATGTGTTAATCCATGAATAGACTGAAGCAGAATGACAATGAGTTTTAAGATCTGTGGTAACTCTAGAATAAACTGCTTAGAAATGTTTGCTACCTCTAGTAGTGCATCAGAGACTCATTTGCTTTGAAACTTTCCCACCTTGTCCTGTCAGTCCATTCCCAGTTCATCCTGGTGCTTACGCAATGTCACTTAATGATGAGTGGATTTTGCAGGTTGAAACTAATTGTACTAAACACATCCATCTTCTACCATGAAGTGACAAGTATGATGAAGAAACAAAGTGCAAATCATTTTTCCATCATTAGCCTACTCACTCTGAGCTCTTGCTTTTATTTTGTTTCTTTTTTATTTTTCATTCTTTTCTACTGGCCTGTATATTGAAAAATTTCTCCACACTGTGAGTAGGGCAAGTCTTGGCAAAACATGATTTTATTCCTGATGTCTTTCTAGGACATTACCAGCATATACTTATGGCTCTGGAGAAGCAAAGGCAGCTGAAGAGTAATGCTTCTGGCCTTGGTTCTTATTCAATGTGATCAGTAACTTGTGTCAACTGAGTAGCTTTTGCCTGACAGCTTATAATACTCCTGGAAGAGGAGCTCATTTGCATTAATAGGACCCTCCCTGCCTGTGATAGAAGTTATAGTAAGCCTGTTTCACTACCTGGTACTGAGTGGTTTTGAAAAGAACAGACCTGGACTATGAGTCATGGCCTGGACTTCTCTTCTGATCACACTCCTGGCTCACTGCACAGGTCAGGAGGGCCTTCTGGGCTACTGTGAGAATGTATCTGTGCACATCTTGTCTCTGCTTTGCTACTGACCACTGGATTTCTCACCTGTTTACAGGAGCCATGTCCCAGGCTGTTGTGACTCAGGAATCTTCAATCACCACATCTCCTGGAGGGACAGTCACACTCACCTGTGGATCAAGTACTGGGGCTATAACAACCAGTAACTATGCCAACTGGGTCCAACAGAAACCTTACCAGCTACCCGCAGGTCTTATAGGTTGTACCAGCAACAGAGATCCTGGTGTACCTCAGGCTCAATTCTCAGGCTCCCTGCTTGGAAACAAGGCTGGCCTCACCATCACAGGGGCCCAGCCTGAGGATGAGGATGTGTATTACTGTATTCTGTGGTTCAGCAACCATTTCCACAATGGCACATGCAAATAGGAAAGTAGAACACAAATCCTCTGGTACAGCCTCCTAACTGTCTTCTTACCACGTGGCTATATCTCCATAGGCTCAGAGTGCCTGCTCTCTGTTCGTATAGAGAACCTCATAAAAGCTACTAACATTGTTCTTGAAGTCCTTGCTAGAGCAATAAGACAATTGAAAGAGATCAAGGGGAAACAAATTGGAAAGAAAGAACTGAAAGTATCACTAGTTGCAGATGATATGATAGTATACCTGAGTAATCCCAAAATTCTACCAAGGAACTCCTACAGCTGATTAACACCTTCAGCAAAATGACTGCATAAAAAATTAACTCAAAAAAATTAGTAGCCCTCCTGTATACAAAAGACAAAAATGCCTATAAAGAAATTAGGGAAACAATACCCTTCACAATAGACACAAAGGGCATAAAGTACCTTGAAGTGAACCTAACCAAGCAAGTCAAAGACTTGTATGAAAAAAATGTCCAGACTCTGAAGAAAGAATTAGAAGAAGATATCAGAAGATGGAAAGATCTCCCATGTTCATGGCCCGGCAGGATTAATATAGTAAAAATGACCATCTTACCAAAAGCAATCTATAGATTCAATGCAATTCCCATCAAATTACCAACACAATTCTTTACAGACCTTGAAAGAAAAATTCTCACCTTCATATGGTACAACAAGAAACATAGAATTGTTAAAACAGTTCTCTACAGTAAAAAAAAATCTTCATGAGGTATCTCCATCCCTGATCTCAAGCTGTACTATACAGCTACAATACTAAACACTGCATGATACTGGTAGAGAAACAGACTGGTGAATCAATGGAATTGAATAGAAGACCCTGACGTAAATCCAAACACTTATGGACACCTGATTTTTGACAAACATGCTTAAACCATTCAATGGAAAAAAGACACCATCTTGAACAAATGGTGCTGGTCTAACTGGATGTCTACATGTAGAAAAATGAAAATAGATCCATACTTATCACCCTGCACAAAACTAAAATCCCAGTGGATCAAAGACCTCAACATAAAACCAGACACACTAAACTGCTTAGAAGAAAAAGTGGGGAAGAGCCTTAACTCATTGGCACAGGAGACAACTTCCTGAACAGAACACTAACAACACAGGCTCTAAGAGCAACAATCAATAAATGGGACCTCATGAAGCTGAAAAGCTTATGTAAAGCAAAGGACACTGTCGTCAGAACAACACAACAGCTTACAGATTGGGAAAGGATCTTCACCAACCCTATATCTGACAGAGGACTGATATCCAGTATATATAAAGAACTAAAGAAGTTAAACAGCAAAAAATCAAGTAATCCAATTAAAAAATGGAGTACAGAGCTAAACAGAGAATTCTCAATAGAGGAATATCAAATGGCAATGAAAGACTTAAAGAAATACTCAGCCTCATTAGTCATCAGGGAAATGCAAATCAAACTGACCCTAAGATTTCACCTTGCACTCATCAGAATGTCTAAGATCAAAAACTCAAGAGACAACACATGCTGGAGAGGTTGTGGAGAAAGGGGAACCCTCCTCCACTGCTGGTGGGAGTGTAAACTTGTATAACCACTCTGGAAATCCTTCTCGCGCTTTCTCAGACAACTAGGAATTGTGCTTCCTCAAGATGCAGCCATACCACTCCTAGGCATATACCCAAAAGAGTCTCAAGTACACAATAAGGACATTTGCTCCACCATGTTTGTATCAGCCTTATTTGTAATAGCCAGAAGCTGGAAACAGCACAGATGCCACTCAGTGGAGGAATGGATGCACAAAGTGTGGTATATCTACATGATGGAATATTACTGAGCAATAAAAAAAAAAGGAAATCATGAAATTTGCAGGTAAATGGTGGGATCTGGAAAAGATCATCCTGAGTGAGCTATCCCAGAAGCAGAAAGATGCAAACAGTATATACTCATTCATATAGACAAATAATATAGGATAAACCTACTAAAATCTGTACAGCTAAAGAAACTAATCAAGAGGGTTGACTCTTGCTAGAATGCTCAATTCCTATCCAGAAAGGCAAAGAGGCTGGACATCAGAAGAAGGAGAAAAGAGGTAACAAGTCAGGAGCCTGACACAGAGGACCTCTGAAAGGCTCTGTCCTGCAGACTATCAATGCAGATGCTGAGACTTATGGGCAACCTTTGGGCAGAGTGCAGGGAATATTATGAAAGATGTGGGAAACAGTAAGATCTGGAGAGGACAGGAACTCCACAAGGAGAGCAACAGAACCAAAAATTCTGATCACAGGGTTCTTTCCTGAGACTGATACTCCAACCAAGGACTGTTCATGGAGATAAGCTAAGACCCCTGCACAGATGTAGCCCATGGCAGTTCAGTATCCAAGTGGGTTCCATTGTAATAGAAACAGGGACTGTCTCTGACATGAACTGATTGGCCTGCTCTTTAATTACCTCCCCCTGAGGGAAAAGCAGCATTACCAGGCCACAGGAGAAGACTATGCAGCCACTCCTGATGAGACCTAATTGACTAGGATCAGAAGGAAGGAAAAGAAATTCTCCCCTATCAGTGGACTTGTGGAGGGGCATGCATGCAGAGGGTGGAAGAAGGGAGGGATTGGGACAGGAGGAGGGAGAGAACCACAGGGGGGATACAAAGTGAATAAGGCGTAATTAATAAAGAAAAAATAAAAAAAAAATTAAAAAAGTGAATTCTTGGGTTGTATTTTCCCTTCTAGTGTCTTCTGTAATGCTGGATTTGTTTGTAGGTATTGCTGAAATTTGTTTTTGTCATTGAATATCTTGTCTTCTCCATTTATGAGGACTGAGAGTTTTGCTGGGTATAATAGTCTGGGCTGACATCTGTGTTCTCTTAGGGTCTGCATGATATCCGTCCAGGCTGTTCTGGCTTTCATAGTCTCTGTTGAAAAGTCAGGTGTGATTCTAATGGGTTTGCCATTATATATTACTTGGCCTTTTTCCCTTGCAGTATCTTGCAGTATTTTTCCTTGCAGTATTTTGGTATCTTTTCTTTGTTCTGTATACTTACTGTTTTGTTTATTATTTAGCAGGAGTATTTTCCTTTCTGCTCTAATTTATTGGGTGTTCTGTAGACCTCTTGTAATCTTATAGGCCTCTCCTTTAAGTTGGGGAAATTTTCTTCAGTGATTTTGTTGAAAATATTTTCTGGGCCTTGGAGGAGAGAATCTTCTTTTTCCTCTATTCCTATTATTCTTAGGTTTTTTTGTTTTGATTAGTTTTGTTTTTTCCTTTTTATGGTGTCTTGGATTTCTTGGATTGTTTGTGTCAGGAATTTTTTAGATTTATTAATTTCTTTGACGAATACATCAATTTCTTCCATTGTATCTACCACACATAAGATTCTTTCTTCTATCTCTTGTAGTCTGTTGGTTATGCTTACCTCCGTAGTTCCTATTTTCTTTCCTAGGTTCTCCCTCTCCATGATTTCCTCCATTTCCGTTTTCTTTAATTTTTCTAATTCTATCTTCAGATCTTGAGCCATTTTATTGATCTCCTTCACCTGTCTGACTGTATTTTCCTGTTTTTTCTTCAATTTCTTTACCTGTTTAAACATCCCTCTGTTTCTTTTATTTCTTTCAGTGACATAATAATTTCCTCTCTGAAAGCCACAAACTGTTTGGCTGCATCTTCTTATATTTCTTTAATGATAGTCATAACCTGTTTTATTATATCTTCCTCTAATTCTTTATGAATTTTATTTGCTTCCTCCATTAACCTCTTCATAAGCATAGATATAAGGTCATTTTCTTGATTTTCACTTATGTTAGGGCATCCAGGGCTACTTGCTCCTGGATAATTGGGTTCTGGGGATGTCATATTGTTTTGCCTTTTTGTTGGTTGTGCTTTTTCGCCTGCTTCTATCCATCTGGCTGTCTCAGGTGTTGTCTGTTAATTTCTGGTGTGTGCTAGGGTCCTGGGGTGGTGAGAATCCCCTTGCTGGGGTTCTGAACAAGATCTTCTCAGCTTTTTAGGAGTGGTCAATTGAATAGTGATGTTTCTCAGGAATTATCACAGTTCACCTCAGGTATATGGACCTGTATGATAACTGTGGTGTTCGTGTTCAGGAAGGCTCTCCCCTCATCAGTTGAAGTCCTGGAGGTGGCTGCCCTGCTGCTAGGTTTCTTGCTGTGAATTTAGTGAGCTGCAGCTGCTGCTCTTAAGGTGTAACTGTTGGGTGCAGCCCTCTTGAAGAACCAGGAAGTCCCACAGTTTTGTCAGTTTAGCTAGGAATTACTGGTCACATCTTGGAGCAGTATCTGAGAGCTGCTGTAATGGCTCTCAGGCTTTTGTAGGTCTTAGGATGCAGCTGTGTGCCCCAGTGCCCTGGTGGTATTCAATGGCAGGTAAGCACAGCACTCTTGCCTGCAGTAGCAGGCTAGAGCCTAGAGCCTGCATGAATCCAGAAAGTCTTCTGGAGCTGGGTGTTCTGAGCATTGGACCTGATGATCCCCCACTATGGGGTTCCCTACTGACAGGGACACCCAGACTGTGTTTTGGAGACTGCAGTTCTGTCTGGGATGGCAAGTAGAGCATGCAGGCACAGGTGTGTGTGGCTTCGCCTTGCTGGCGATTGGGCACCTGAGCGTCTGCTGGAAACTGGGTAATTTTTCCCAAAAATTTTTGGGGGTAGGGATGTCGGCTGAGGTCAGACCTGCTGTTCCCCTCACTGTGGGTTTTCACCTGACAGAGAATCTCAGTCTCTGGTGCCCTGGACAGCTCTATATGGGGCACTGAGTCAGGCCTGCAGGCAGGACTCTGTGCTGGCACCTGACTGTACTGCTCTGGGCTGGCTGCTGGGTTCGCGTGAAACCCCAGGTCAGTTCCAGGGATTGTTTGGGTGACCTAAGTTTAGTCCTGATCATTTCCTGCACCGTAAGGTTTTCTCTTGACTGGAAATCCCAGTCTCTGGTTTTGTGGGGCCCACGGTTCAGTCTGGGACAGTGATCAGAGCATACCAGTATGTGGCTCTGGGCTGGCAACCAAGTGCCTGGTGGAACTGGGACCTCTTTCACGGTTTAGATGGGTGAGTTGAAGCTGATTGAATCCCACACAATGGGGTATCTTCTCACCTGAGAAACACAATCACTTGTGTTTTAGGACCGAGAGTTCTGTATGCTGGTCACTGTGTATATACTGCTGTGCTGCTGGTCAGAAAGAGTGGCCCCCCAGTGCCATCTTGGATCCCCCACAACCTGTAAAACAATTTTTTCAGATTTAACATTTTCTTTGACTGATGCATTGATGTCTTGCATTGTATTTCTACACCTGAGATTCTTCTTCCCTCTCTTGTAATTTGTTGCAGATGCTTACCAATGTAGAACCTGTTTTCTTCCCTAAGTTCTCCCTCTCCTAGATTTCTTCAATTTGTGTTGTTTTTTAATGTTTCCATTTCCATCTTCAGATCTTGAACCATTTTGTTGATTTCCTTCACCTGTTTGTTTATATTTTCCTGACTTTCATTCAGTTTCTTCACCTGTTTCTTTTAATTTTCCTTGGTTTCTTTCAGTGATTTATTTTCTCTCTAAAGATCACAATCTGTTTCACTGTATCTTCGTGTATTTCTTCACAGATGGCCACAATTTTTTGACTCTATCTTCCTGTATATGTTTACAAATTTTTTTCATTTCCTCCATTATCAATTTCATTAGCATAGATTTAAGGTCACTTTTTTAAGTTTCACTTGTTTTAGGCTATCCATGGCTGTTTTCCCTTGGATAAGTGGGTTCTGGAGATGCCCTATATTTTGGCTTTTGTTGATTGTGCTTTTATGCTGGACTTTACCATCTGGCTGTCTTAGGCTCTGATTGGTAGTTTCTAGTGCCTTCTGGAGTCCTGAGGGTAGGGATGGTCCAGGAAATCCCCAGGGAAGGGAAGCTGGTATTTCCTGAAGGAGCCCTCCTCAGCTTGTTGGGTAGGATCTTCAAATGGCCAGTGCTTCTCAGGGAATTGCTGCAGCTCTCCACAGGTGCATGACTGGGCTAACTGAGCCCATGGCCTCTTCTCTCACCAGGGGAAGTCCTGGAGACAGCTGCCATTCCAAGGCTTTGGTGCTCTGAATTTAATGAGCTGCAGCTGCTCAGACACTGTGTTTACTGGGTGCAGCCCTCCTGAAGAACCAGAGATTTGATCTTTCTCATGTGGCAGACAGGTTGAGCTTTTGAGCAGCATTTGGAGCTGTTCCTATGGCTCCCAGGCATCTTTAGGTCTGAGCTTGGTGCTCTGTGCCCCAGTACCCAGAAGGTAATCAGTGGCCAGTGAACAGAGCACACAGGAATGTGGCTGGAGACTAGAGCCCCTGAGCCTGCAGGAACCCAGGAAGTTTTCCTGGAGTTAGTTCAGTGACCAAAAGTCGGACCTGCTGCTTTCCTCATCATAGGGTTTCCTCTCACCTGGGAAACACAATCACTGGTGTTTTGGGGACTATCTTTTGTCTGTTGGTTACTGTGCAGTCACTGCTGGCCTACTGAGCAGACACAGTGTGCTATAGGCCCTGCCATCTTGGATCTTCAAGTTACTGGCTTTTTGTAAGGGAGGGGAGGAATGCAGTGACATGATCATGAGGTACAAGGGTTATAGCATTTTTGTGAGCTTTTAGGGCCTGATGGGCCGGGGTCTTAGTTCCAGTAGTCATGTTGGAATCGGGAACTAGAAGCTGGCTTTTCCCCCATTTTGTGGGTGGCCTTTTGTGAGGATAGGAGCCTGGTCATAAGAGAAGGGCAGGGATCTCTTTACCCATGCCATCCTGGCTTTGTAACAAAACATCCTCCCTAACAGTAACAGAAGCATATACTAGAAAAATGTTTGAAATACAATTGTATTAAAAATAATCATAAAAAATTACATACACATCAAATTATATTCTTAAGTAAATTAAAGTTCGATATATAAATGGGAAATCACCTAAGTGTAAAGGTTTTTCTTTCTCTGCTACTCAAGGTATTTTGGTACCTAATTTTTTAAAAATGCAAGCATTCCAGAAAAGATGAGCAGAAGATGTAAATGAATTTTCACAAAATACGAGAGACAAACTCTCAGTAACCCTTAGGTTGCTATAGTTTAAAAATAAATGGGAGCCTAACAGCAAAGATGAGAAAAAATAGAGGCTTCAAATATGGCTCCAGCCTATTTACAAATGCCAATGTAAAATTCATTGCTAAATTCAGACTATTTCATAGTTCCTCAAAACATTAAGAAAATAACCATGTAGATATGCTATTCTTAAAATTTTATAAACAATTGTAAGATTGTTTAAGAAGTAATAAGAAGTATTAAAATCAATTTTCCTCTAATTATATAATAGATTGGTGTGGCTAGGACCAAATTACCTGAAAGAACAAACTAAAGTGAAGAACATTTTATTTTACCTTCAGGTTGCTCAGCTTTAAATTCATGGCTGCTCATTGCCAAGTATGTGGCCAGAGCACCACAGGAGGATGAGAAAGGAACAAGGAAATAGGAAGAAGTACAGCAAAGACTCACTACTCCTGACCTAATTCCTCACAGTCGGCCCTTCCTCCTGTTTATCTTTCTCCTTATGACATTGTCACATTATGAATTCATAAATGAATTAACAAACCAATTGTGCCTGAACCTTTAGGATCCATTCAGTTCTAAAAGTTGTATCAGCTGATAATCAAGGTTCCAACATTTGAGCCTAAACTTAATTTAATATTATATATGATATATATATATATATATAAAACAATTATTCATTCAAAGAAAATACTTGCATGCTCATAATCTTAACAACAATACTTAAGGAACAAAATGACTGTTGTAAATAATGATGAGTTACTTGATGCTTGCTTGAAACAGAAATAAGTTGGCTATGAGGTGTCACAAATGATAATCTCCAGAATATTAAGTGGGACTACCAAGAATGCATGATCTCAGAGGCAGAATGATTACTGGATAGCAATGGCTAATGGAAGGAACTAGTGTAACAGTGTAAAGCATTCTCCATCTTGACTCAGAAAAAGCCATCTTTGGTTTTTACACATGGTCTGAAATGTCCCCTGTGAAATCACCCAGTTCTGTTTTAGATACTCAGAGCAGAAATGTTCCAGCTAACTGAATGTTCTTGGTTCTTATTAAAATGCTTGCTTGCTTGCTCCTGCAACAGCCAACTGGGACATGATTTTTCTGTGTTGTCTATAATGATTTCCTGTAACATGCATTCAGAACTGTTTGTAAGAGGTGTTTTTTTTTACCAGGCTCTGGCCGGCTTAATACAGACTCTCAATTTGAACTTTGGTCCTACTGAGTGATCTCTGTATTTTTACCTTTTGTTTGCATTTGAGAGTGACACAGATAATGATTAGAAAGAAGGGGATTAACCTCATGTACATGCACTTAGTTCATGCCAGTAAGTTGCTTGTATGAGATGTCTCAAAATCACCTCCCCCTGGGGGTGCAGCCTTGCCAGACCACAAAGGAAGACAATGCAACCAGTCCTGATGAGAGCTGATAGGCTAGGGTCAAAATGAAGGGGAGGAGGACCTCCCCTATCAGGAGAATAGGGGAGGGGCACAGAAGGAGAAGAGGGAGGGAGGGTAGGATTGGGAGGAGATGAGGGAGGGAGCCACAGCTGGGAAACAAATTGAATGAACTGTAATAAGTGATAATAATAAAAAAGAAAGAAAAATGTAAGAAAAATGAAAAAAGGAGGTGATTGTATAACATTGTGGATAGAGTTAATATCGGTGGCTTGTTTCTTGAAGTGGTGAATCTTAAGTTAAATTTAGTTCACTTATGAGAAGATCAGGGAACACTGTTGAAGAAGGAATGGTGGTCTGGCTAGGTCTCATGTTTGGAGTTGGTAGTGTACACTGAATTAGAAGGAGATGTAAAATAGTAAGAATTTCTGCTACTCAGTTTGATTTAGCCAAGTTGTTCACATACAGCACAAAGTGCAATGTGCCTGGGTCCTTTCTGTCACGTCAAGTTGGTACTTCTGTGCACAAGCTTCACAATTTCATTTGTTTATGTTCTCCCAGTTCTCACATGTAATCAATTCTTTGTTGCCATGTCAGGTTTACGGTACCAGGCTTTGCTCAGGGAAGGACGAATATCCCATTAGACAGGCCACCCTCTGTCTTTTACTGCGATTGGGGATCCTTTATATGGTTAATGCAGAAGGAAGATAGAGATGGCTTAGAAGATAATCACCTGCTTGTCATGGTGGCAGAGACAGAAAAAAGCCACAACTGCTAGGCTTTTTAAACTCTTCTAGTTGCTCTGCGACTGTGCTCTGCCCTTTGCCATCCTGACCAGCAAATTCACAATGGCCACCGTGTTAAACTTCTAATGGCGGCACATCAGGGCTTCACCTGGTAGATGTCTCTCTATCCTTTGTAGGTGGTGGCCTCTGTGCTGTGAAGAAGGCAGGGTCCCTGCTTCTCTCCAGAGTTCCCTGTGGTTACACAGTCCTGGGTGACCTGTCCTGAGCCAGTAGGGGGAGCTGCATACATGTCCCTCTAGAAATCAGCAGATTACCCCTCTGGGAAAAGCTAATATTCAGGGTGCAGAACAAAACTGTGAACTCAGCAGGCTCTGCCTAGCTCCCCCAAAAGAAGACTCAAAAAGACAAGGTGAGACCATCTAGAAGAGGGCATAATTTGCATGTGAGGTCCCTCATTCCTATTTAGGGCGCACAGGTACAGAGACATTGGATAGTGTTTGCTGCAGCTTTAGATCATCAGGAACCAGTACTCTGCAAACCCCACCATGGCCGGGATGCTCCTCATTCTCACCTTACTTATACTCTGCCCAGGTGACTGGCTATAAAAAGCAGCAGGGATTAAGGAATTACTAGAAACATAGCTTTTTCCTATTTTGAGAGCACGCTTACCTCACTGTGTTTCCAACTCCTCTTTTCCAGGCTCCAAAGCACAGTCGAGGCTGAGTCAGGAAGCCACCATGTCTGCTTCTGTTGGACAAGAAATCACCCTCATCTGTACTGGAAGTGGTGGAAATATTGGAGCATATGATGCATCCTGGCACAAAGAAATACCGGGGGATGTCCCCAAATTTGTGACAATTGGCTACTCCCGACCCTTTGACAAAACATATTCCCTGACTATGACTGACCTTCAGCCTGAGGATGAGGCCAGTTATTACTGTTCAACATGGGACTACGGCACAAATGCTCACACTGTATGCCAGATGCGTGGGGAACTGAGACAAAATCATCCCCAACCCATGCCAGCCTGATCACCCCATGAGAGTCTGTAATGTTTCAAGTGGGTGACTGTGATCACCATTGTCCTCAACCTTGGGTCTGGTTCTCAGAGGACAGATCAGCATTAAGTCTTAGTGACATTTGGTAAGTGTAATGTGTCTGGATTTTAACTGCTTTATTGCAACAAACATTTCAAGCCACCAACCCTTGCTACTTTAAATGTTCCGTAAATTTTGGCTTTTATTTTTTTATTTAATTTTTCTTTTTTAATTTCTTTTTCTCTATTTTTCATTTATTTATTTATTTATTACAGTTTATTCAATTTGCATCCCAGCTGTAGCTCCCTCCTTCATCCCATCCCGATCCCATCCTGCCTCCCTCTTCTCATCCCATGCCCCTTCACCAGTTCACTGATAACTGAGGTCCTCCTCCCCTTTCATCTGACTCTACTCTATCAGGTCTCATCAGGACTATCTGCATTGTCAGCCTCTGTAGCCTAGAAAGGATATACTCCCCCAACCCCTGCTCAGGGGAGGTGATCAAAGAACCAGCAACTGAGTTCATGTTAGAGACAACCCCTCTTCTCCATTCTAGGGAACCCACTTAGACACTGAGCTGCCATGGGCTACATCTGAGCAGAGGTTCTAGGTTATCTCCATGAATGGACCTTGTTTGAAGTATCGGTCACAAGAAAGAACTCTGGGCCCAGATTTTTTGGTTCTGTTGCTCTGCTTGTGGAGCTCCTGTCCCCTCAAGGTCTTTCTATCTCCTCCCTCTTATGTAAAATTTTCTGTACTCTGCCCAAAGGTTGGCTGTGAGTCTCAGCATATGCTCTAATACTCTGCTGGATAGAGTCTTTCAGAAGTCCTCTGTGGTAAGCTCCTGTGCTGTTCCCTGTTTTCCCATGACCTGAGGTCTATACAGCTTTCCTATCTGAATGAGGATTGATCATCTTACCCAGGGTGCTCCTTCTTGCTTAGCTTCTTTAAGTGAACAGATTTTAGTATGATTATCCTATATTATATGTCTAATATCCACTTATAACATATGAGTATTTCTGCTTCTGTGATACCTCACTTAGGATGACCTTTTCTAATTCCCAACATTTGCCTACAAATTTCATTATTTCCTTGTTTTTAATTGCTGAGTAGTATTCCATTGGGAAAATGTTATCACCCTGCACAAAAGTAAAGTCCAAGTGGATTAAAGTCCTCAGCATGAAACCAAAAACACTAAATCTGTTAGAAGAAAAAGTGGGGGAAACCCTTGAACTCATTGGCACAGGAGACAACTTGCTGAACACAACACCAACAGCACAGGCTTTAAGGTCAACAATCAATGAATTGGACCTCATGAAAATGAAAAGCTTCTGTAAAGCAAAGGACACTGTCATCAGAACAAAACAACAGCCAAAGACTGCGAAAGGATCTTCACCAGCCGTACATCTGACAGAGAGCTAATATCCAGAATATATAAAGCACTCAAGTAGTTAAACAGCAAAAAATCAAGCAAACCAAATAAAAAAGGGGTACAGAGCTAAACAAAGAATTCTCAATAGAGGAATATCAAATGACAGAGAAACTAGTAAAGAAACGCTCAAAGTACTTAGTCATCAGGGAAATCCAAATGAAAACAACCTTGAGATTTCACCTTACACCCACTAGAATGGGTCAGATCAAAAACTCAAGTGACTACACATGCTGGAGAAAATGGAACCCTACTCCACTACTGGTGGAAACGTAAACTTGTACAATAACTTTGAACATCAATCTGGTGTTTTCTCAGACAATTTGGGATAGTGCTTCAACAAGATCCAGATATACCACTCACAAGCATATATCCAATGCCCTAGAAAGAAAAGAGGCAGACACACCCAAGAGGATTAGGCGGCTGGAAAGATTCAAGTTCAGGGTGGAAATCAATAAGTTAGAAACAAACAAAATGATTCAAAGAATCAATGAAACCGAGAGCTGGTTCTTTGAAAAAATCAACAAGATAAACATGCCCTTAGCCAATCTAACTAAAGGGCAGAGAGAAACTGTCCAAATCAGCAAAATCAGAAATGAAAAGGGAGACATAACAACAGACACCGAGGAAATCCAAACAAACATTAGGTCTTACTACAAAAGCCAATATGCCCCAAAGTTTGAATATCTAAAAGAAATGGACAGATTTCTTGATAGATTCCACTTACCACAACTGAATCAAGATCAGGTAGAAAGATTGAGTAGTCCTATATTCTCAAGGAAATAGAAGCACTCATCAAAAGTCTCCCAGGGCCAGATGGTTTCAACTCAGAATTCTACCAGATCTTCAGAGAAGAGCTAATTCTTTTCGAACTATTCCACAAAATAGAAACAGAAGGAGCATTACCAAACTCATTCTATGAAGCCACACTGACCTTAATACCAAAACCACACAAAGACCCAACAAGAAAAGAGAACTTCAGACCTATACCTCTCTTATGAACACTGATGCAAAAATACGCAACAAAATACAAACCAAATCAAAGAATACATAAAAGATATCATCCACTCTGAACAGGTATGCTTCATCCCAGGCATGCAAAGGTGGTTCAATATATGGAAATCCATCAATGTAATCAACCATATAAACAAACTGAAGGAGAAAAACCACATGATCATCTCCTTAGATGAAAAAATCCAACACCCATTCATGTTTAAAGTCTTGGAGAGATCAGGGATACAAGGCACATACCTAAACATAGAAAAGGCAATAAACAGCAAGCCTAGAACCAACATCAAACTCAATGGAGAGAAACTTAAATCAATCCCACTGATATCAGGGACAAGGCAAGGCTGCACCTCTCTCCATATCTCTTCAACATTGTGCTTGAAGTCCTAGCTAGAGCAATTAGACAACCAAAGGGGCTCAAGGAGATACAAATTGGAAAGGAAGAAGTCAAAGTATCACTATTTGCAGATAAAATGATAGTATACCTGAGTGACCCCAAAAAATCTACCAGGGAACTCCTACAGCTGAGAAACACTTTCAGCAAAGTGGTTGGATACAAAATTAACTCAAAAACTCAGAAGCCCTCCTATATAGCAAATAAAAGGGCCGAGAAAGAAATTAGGGAAACTACACCCTTCACAATGGCCACAAATTACATAAAATACCTTGGTATGACTCTACCCAAGCAAGTGAAAGACTTATTAAAAAAAAAAACTTCAAGTCTCTTAAGAAAGAAATTGAAGAAGATATCAGAAGAAGGAAAGATCTCCTGTGCTCATGGACAGTAGGGTTAAGATAGTAAAAATGATCATTCTGCCAGAAGCAATCTACAGATTCAAAGCAATTCCCATCAAAATACCAACACAATTCTTTACAGACATTGAAAGAAAAAATTCTCAAATTCAAATGGAAAAAAAAAACAACAACAACAAAAAAAAAAAAAAAAAAAAACAGAATTTCCAAACAATCCTGTACAACAACAGATCATCTGGAGGTATCTCCATCCCTGATCTCAAGCTGCACTACCAATCAATACTAATAAAAACTGCATGGTATTGGCATAGAAACAGAGTGGTGGATCAATGGAACCAAACAGAAATTCCAGAAATAAACCCACACGTCTATGGATATTTGATTTTTGACCAAGAAGCCAAAACCATTCAATGGAAAAAAGACAGCCTCTTCAACAAATGGTGCTGGTCCAACTGTATGTCTACATGCAGAAAAATGAAAATAGATCCATATTTATCACCCTGCACAAAATTAAAGTCCAAGTGGATTAAAGACCTCAACATAAAACCAGATACTCTAAATCGGTTAGAAGAAAAAGTGAGGAAGAGCCTAGAACTCATTGGCACAGGAGACAACATCCTGAACCAACAGCACAGGCTCTAAGAAACTGAAAAGCTTCTGTAAAGCAAAGGACACTGTCATCAGAACAAAAAGACTGCCTACAGACTGGGAAAGGATCTTCACCAACCCTATATCTGACAGAGGGCTAATATCCAGAATATATAAAGAACTCAAGAAGTTAAGAAGCAACAAATCATACAATCCAATTAAAAGAGCAACAGAACAAGAAAATTTGAACACAGGGAACTTCCCAGAGACTCATACTCCAACCAAGGACTATTCATGGAGATAACCTAGAACCCTGACAATGCAGCCAATTCTGATGAGAAATGATAGACTAAGATCAGAAAGAAGGAGAGAAGGACCTCCCCAATCAGTGGGCATGGGGAGGGGCATGCATGCAGACCGGGAGGGGAGGAGGGAGGAGCTTATGGGGGGATACAAAATGAATAAAGTGTAATTAATAAAAAAATGGGGTATGGAGCTAAACAGAGAATTCTCTGTAGAGTAATATAGAATGGCAGAAAAACATTTAAAGAGATGTTCAACATCTTTAGCCATCAGCGAGATGAAAATCAAAATGACCCTGAGATTTCACGTTGCACCCATCAGAATGGCTAAGATCTGTGGCAGCCTATTTGGACTTAATGGCCAAATTGGGGTGTGTATCTGAGCAGTGGAATTTGGCCACTTGGCCCTTGCTCTAATCTAAAGCTCGCTGTCTCAGAGACTGACCATGGCAGTTCTACAGCAGAGGGCTCTGATCCTGAGAACTAGATAATGAACTCCGTGCAACCATGGTAACCAGACAGTAGATGCTTGCAACCTTGAGTGAGCTCTCGTATGTTTTTGCCAAGCTGCCATGAGGAACTGCTTACACTTTTCTGTTATGTAAGTGTTGGTTTTACTATTATTAAATTGACACCTTGATTAGAGGCTAGACTTGGTGTCCTTCTTTGTGTTGCCTTCCTCCCTCCTTCCCCCCAGCCCTCACTCAGGAGTTATCCAAGTTTCACTGCAGGTCAGTGACAAAAATCAAAATCTCAAGTGACAACACATGCTGGAGAGGTTGTGGAGAAAAGGGAACCCTCCTCCACTGCTGCAGGGAATGTAAACTTATACAGACACTTTGGAAATCAATCTGGCACTTTTCTCAGACAATTAGGAATAACGCTTCCTCAAATTACTCCTAGGCATATATCCAAAAGATGCTCAAGTGCACAACAAGGATATTTGTTCAACCATGTTTGTAGCAGCTTTATTCATAATAGCCAGAACCTGGAAACAACCCAGATGTCCCTAAATGGAGGAATGGATACAGAAACTGTGATACATTTACACAATGGAATACTACTCAGCAATTAAAAACAAGAAAATCATGAAATTTGCAGGCAAATGGTAGGATCTAGAAAAGATCACCCTGAGTGAGGTATCCCAGAAGCAGAAAGACACACATGGCATCACTTATAAGTGGATATTAGACCTATAAGATAGGATAAACATACTAAAATCTGTACACCTAAAGAAGCTAAACAAGAAGGAGGTTACCAGGGTAAGATGATCAATCCTCACTTAGAAAGACAAATGGGATGGACATTGCAAGTAGGAGAAAAGAAGAAACTGGACAGGAGCCTCTGAAAGACTCTACCTAGCAGTGCATCAGAGCAGATGCTGAGACTCATAACCAAACCTTGGGCAGAGTGCAGGGAATCATATGAAAGAAGGGGAAGTTAGTGTGACCTGGAGAGGACGGGAGCTCCACAAGGACCAAATATATTAGGTCACAGGGGTCTTTTCTGAGACTGTTTCTCCAACCAATGACCATGCATGGATATAACCTAGAACCCCTGCTTGGATGTAGCCCATGGCAGCTCAGCAAACAAGTGGGTTTCCCTAGTAAAGAAAACAGAGACTGTCTCTGACATGAACTCAATGGCTGGCTCTTTGACTTCCCGACCTCCACTCCAAGAGAGGAGCAGCCTTGCTAGGCCACAGAGGAGGACACTTCAGACAGTCCTGATGAGACCTGATAAACTAAGGTTAGATGGAAGGGGTAGATGACCTCCCCTATCGGTGGACTTAGAGAGGTACAGGAAGGAGATGAGGGAGAGAGGGTGGAATTGGGAGGGAATGAAGGAAGGGGCTACAGCTGGGATACAAAGTAAATAACCTGTGATTAATATAAAAAAATAAAAATTAAAACAATTTGGGTATGAAGCTAAACAGAGTCCTTAAAATAAAATAAAATAAAATAATAAGATAAAATAAAAACTCAAGTTTTTTATTTTTATTCTACAAATGCTGGAGAGGCTGTGGAGAAAAGGGAACCCTCCTCCACTGCTGGTGGAAACATAAACTTGTACAATAACTTTATGCATCAGTCTGGTATTTTCTCATACAATTTGGAATAGTGCTTCAACAAGATCCAGATATGCCACTCCCAAGCATATATCCAAAATATGCTTAAGTATACAACAGGGACATTTGTTCAACCATGTTTATAGCAGTTTTATTCATAATAGCCAGAATCTGAAAACAACACAGATGTTCCTCAATTGAAGAATGGATACAGAAATTGTGGTATATTTACACAATGGAATACTACGCAGCAATTAAAAACAAGGAAATGGACCTTTTTAAAAATTATGTTTATTTCATATCTGGACCACTGTTTTACCCTCCCTAAATTATACTTTTTATACTTGCAGAGTAGTGCAACTTTCACATTATTTGAAGTTAGAATATAATGCTTTGAAAAGAAACCATTATTAGTTGGAATTACAGTAGACTTATAATTTTGGCTTATAATTAAAATGTTTGGGTGTCTGTATCACTTTTTATATTGAGACATTATATGAGTTTGATGTTTTGGACTTGTACCAAACGGTACAATTTTGTACTATCAGGTACTTATTACCTTCAAATTAAATTCTATGGATGCACTACATGTGGCCCAACCTAAATCAGTTTGGAGGCATTTAGTTTCAACCTTTTTATTCATAATCATTTTTACTACAGATTTTATCCAACAGCTTTCAAGTGTTCCTGTGGACAAATGTATGTTTCTATCCTTTGGGGACAGATAAATAGTACCATATTTTCTAGGACATATTGTGAATATTTTGTGGAAAGTATTTCTTTCCAAAGTGGCTAGATAATTTTGTAGTTATATGAGCAATGAATTCTGACCCACATTTGCTACATTCTCACATTAGTATTCAAGTTTCAAGAGTTTCTATGAACAGATATTTACAGATGACTTATATAGATAAAAGTAAAATATAATTATCATCATTCATTAAGAAAATGCCTCACTCCTTTGCTAAGTGCCTGCACCAGTTAAAACTTCCATGATAAGAAGATACTTACAATCATTACTTTATCACTATCTCAGTTTCCTCTATTTATCTCACTGCTATCTACCACTTGACTTTAAAAAATCTCATGTCAATGTAATGTCATCTCAATGTATAGTCAATGAATTCAATGGATTAATGACAACGGCAGTCACTGCATCATTCATTATACCATTTCAAATCCATTATGAACAAATCAAAGTCTGAGTTCATTCTTGAATCACTGAGCTCAAGACTCTTGACTTCTTATTGCAAAAGCCACTAATTCTATAAATATTATGAAGTTAAACAAACGGGACCAGGACCACTGTTACAGATAATAAATTTTGGAAAGAAGCTACCTGTTCATGAAGAATGGGAAGCCAAGGCAATTCTGTGTGTTTCAAGAGCTGAGACCTCACTCATCTTTCCAAAGCTCTAGGTTTTCTTGTTAAGTAGGTCATTCAGCAAGGGCATAAATACAAATGGGTGTATGTCTTTGAGGCTTCAATATATGTTTCATCCTTGAGAAGATGAGCTCTGTCTCCTATATACATGCTGGTATCTTAATTATTAACACAGATCATGAACATATGAACAGCTGCATAGCCACATGTCAAAGAAAACGTTAGGAAATTAAGTAGAAAAACTAAATAGCTTCAGTTAGGATGAGATGGATCCTTAAACACCTATGGATTCAGCATATTGGTGGTTAAGATGTCCTAATGTCACACACAAAACTGTGTTCTTATTGAATAGATCGATATAGTGAACATATTTCACTATATTTTTAGTAGAAATTTAGCTGATTTTCTTTTAGTACTGACATGGAAAATGCTAAATCCTGCTAAATTTTAGAAAGAAAAAAGAACGTGAATATACACTATTAGATACTGAAAAGAATTTAGAAATATTACTGTAAATACCTGTTAAAACAAAAACAAAGAAAAATTTTGGCAATTCAGAAGTATGCAAATGTGTGAAATAGGCTGATGATAGTCTCCAGGGGAGATGGGGCATTGAGTCAAAACATGCACAAAAAGAAGTATAGCTCATCAAGAAATGTTTAATTCTGCATTTCAAAATGTCTTACATAGATCTTATCCATGGGGGAGCCAAGATGGCGGCGCAGGGAGAGCACTGTGTCTGAGAAGCAGGACAGCACTCTCCGTGCAGCGACCAGGAGACTGAACTCGGGGCCCTAAAACTGCAGCTATCATGTTTCCCAGGTCTCATGGACTGCAGATACCTGCCGCCATTGCAACTGAGCTCAGACCAAGCTGAGAGCTGCGTGCCCAGATCACCTGTACAGACTAGCTGCGCACCCCAGTGCAACAGGGACTGGAAACCCCTACCCTGAGAGGGCCCCACAGGGAAGGAAGAAACCGTGCTGCTGGGGTCACCGAGGCTGTGCCTGGGGAAAGTCTAGCAGACTGCAGATCGCAAACAGGCGAATACGCCCAGCCATCACAGATCCGGGCCCAAGCAAGGAGCTCAGAGATATTGGGAACCCAGCCCCCACAGACTAGCAGGCGGGCACACGCTCCACCATCCCAGAAGCCTGCTTTGTACCAACTACTCCTTACAGACAGAAATGTGTGCCCCAAGACACCAGAGTCTTAGAGTCATTGTCTGGAGAAACCCTCACAAGGAACAAGGAACGAAGCAAAGGGGACGGACTTAGGCAACCCAGTATATCCCCAGAAAAGGTCCAACAGACTGGCCCAACCCAGAGAACTGCTGAGCCCCAGATAGCCTGCTGTTACCAGGAGAGCAGTACTCACCTGCCACAGATTACCTCTTGGGTTCTGAGGCAAAGAGCCCCAACCTCAGACCTACAAAAGACCGGGAACCCTGAGATCAACCCCAGATACTGCTCCAAGGGGCAACCAGTTATCCCTAACAAAACCGACCAAACCACGGGACACACAGGTTACAGCAGCTGATCACTAAATTTACAGCAAGAAACCCAGAAGGAGGGCAGCTGTCTCTAGGACTTCTCCCAGTGAGAGGAGAGCCCTCTTGACTAATCAGGACCACAGTTACCACCCAGGTCTCCATGCCTGAGGTGAGCTGTAACAACTCCTGAAAAACACCAGCCCTCCAGTGACTATACCCAAAAAGCTGACAAGGCTTCCCTTCAGGAAAAACCATCTTCCTGCCAAAGGGATTCTTTCCACTACAAGAGTTCAGGAACAACCAGAAAGTAAGTTTAAACAACTAAGATAGCCCAATGGGTAGAGGACAGGGTAAAAGTTCAACCAACAAAAGCCAGAGCAATATGGCATCTCCAGAACCCAGTTATCCAGGGGCAAATAGCCCTAGACACCCCAGCATAATTGAAATTCAAGGAGATGACCTAACATCTATGCTCATGAAGAAGATAACAAGGAAACAAATAAAATATGAAAAAAAATAGAGGAAGCTGCAGCCAAACAGTCTGTGGCCTTTAGAGGGGAAATGCTTAAATCACTGAATGAAATAAAAGAAACAGTGGATTGTTCAAATAAACAGCTGAAGGAATTGACGGGAAAACATGAAAATACAGTCAGACAGGTGAAGGAAACCAACAAAATAGCTCAAGACCTGAAGATAGTATTGGAAAAATTAAAAAAAAAAAAAAAAAAACCACAAATGGAAGAAATTGTGGAGAGAAAGAACTTAGGGGAGAAAGTGGGAACTACAGAGGGTAGCAAAACCAATAGGCTACAAGAAATAGAAGAAAGAATCTCAGGTGTGGAAGATACAATGGAAGAAATAGATGTATCTGTCAAAGAAAATGTTAAATCTAAAAAATTCCTGACACAGACCATCCAAGAAATTCAAGACAACATAAAAAGACAAAACCTAAGAATAATAGGAATAGAGGAAAAAGAAGATTCCCTGCACCAAGGCCCAGAAAATATTTTCAACAAAATCATTGAAGAAAATTTCCCCAACTTAAAGGAGAGGCCAATAAGAATACAAGAGGCCTATAGAACACCCAATAAAGTAGACCAGAAAAGAAAATCCTCCCGCCACATAATAATCAAAACTGTAAGTATACAGAACAAAGAAAAAATACTAAAAGCTGCAAGAGAAAAAGGCCAAGTAACATATAATGGCAAACCCATTAGAATCACACATGACTTCTCAACAGAGACTATGAAAGCCAGAAGGCCCTGGATGGATATCATGTAGGCCCTAGGAGAACACAGATGTCAGCCCAGGCTACTATACCCAGCAAAATTCTCAGTCCTCATAGACGGAGAAAACAAGATATTCAATGACAAAAACAAATTTCAACAGTACCTACAAACAAATCCAGCATGACAGAAGACACTAGAAGGAAAAATACAACCCAAGAAAACACAGGAAACAAATAACAACACTACAGTAAAACAAAAAGCAACCAAGCACACAACCATATGACCACAGCCAACATCAAAGTCAAAGGATTTAACAGCCACTGGTCATTAATCTCTCTCAATATCAATGGACTTAATTCTCCAATAAAAAGACACAGATTAACAGAATGGATGCATAAACAAAACCCAGCAATCTGTTGTATACAAGAAACACAACTAAGACACAAAGATAGACATTACCTGAGGGTAAAGGGATGAAAGACGACTTTCTAAGCAAACGGACCCAAGAAGCAAGCAGGAGTAGACATTCTAATAACTGAAAAAAATAGATTTTCAACCAAAATTAATCAAAAGCAATGGGAGGGATACTTCATACTCATCAAGGGAAAATTCCACCAGGAAGACATCACAATCCTGAACATCTATGACCCAAATACAAGGGCACCCACATTTGTGAAAGAAACATTGATAAACTTAAACCACACATAGATCCCCACACACTAATAGTGGGAGACTTCAACACCCCACTCTAAACAAAGGACAGGTCAACTAAACAGAAATTAAACAAAGAAACAATATCTTGAACAGAGGTCATGAATCAAATGGACCTAACAGACATTTACAGAACCTTACATCCAAACACAAAAGAATTTACCTTCTTCTCAGCACCTCATGGAACCTTCTCCAAAATAGACCACATAGTTGGTCACAAAGCAAGCCTCAACAGATACAAGAAGATTGAAATAATCCCTTGTATCCTGTCTGATCACCATGAAATAAAGCTGGACCTCAATAACAACAGAAATAGCAAAAAGCCTACACATACATGGAAACTAAACAACTTGCTACTAAAAGACAGCTGGGTCAGGGAAGAAATAAAGAAAGAAATTAAAATCTTCCTAGAACTCAATGAAAATGAAGACACAACATACCCAAACTTGTGGGACACAATGAAGGCAGTGCTAAGAGGAAAGTTCATAGCACTAAGTGCCTTCAAGAAGAAATTTGAGACAGCAAATTCAAGCAACTTAATGGCTCACTTAAAAACCCTAGAAAAAGAAGAAGCAGACATACCAAAAAGGAGTAGATGGCTGGAAATATTCAAACTCAGGGCTGAAATCAATCTATTAGAAACAAATAAAACAATTCAAAGAATCAATGAAACCAAGAGCTGGTTCTTTGAGAAAATCAACAAGATAGACAAACCCTTAGCCAGGCTAACTAAAAGGCAGAGAGACACCATCCAAATCAACAAAATCAGAAATGAAAAGTGGGACAAAACTACAGACAGTGAGGAAATTCAAACAATAATTAGGACTTACTTCAAAAGTCTATATGCAACAAAATTTGAAAATTTAAATGAAATGGACAATTTTCTTGACCGATTCCACTTACCAAAGCTAAATCAGGACCAGGTAAATCAATTAAATAGTCCTATATCCCCCAAGGAAATAGAAGCAGTCATCGAAAGTCTCCCATCTAAAAAAAGCCCAGGACCTGATGGTTTCAGTGCAGAATTTTACCAGACATTCAAAAAAGAGCTAACTCCAGTTCTCCTCAAACTATTCCACAAAATCGAAACAGAAGGAACATTACCAAACTCATTCTATGAAGCCACAAACACCTTGGCACCTAAACCTCACAAAGACCCAACAAAAAAAGAGAACTTCAGGCCAATCTCCCTTATGAACATTGATGCAAAAATACTCAACAAAATACTTGCAAACCGAATACAAGAACACATCAAAGATATCATCCACCATGACCAAGTAGGCTTCATCCCAGGTATGCAGGGGTGGTTCAATATATGGAAATCCATCAGTGTGATCCACCATATTAACAAACTGAGAGAAAAAAACCACATGATAATCTCCCTAGATGCTGAAAAAACATTTGACAAAATCCAATATCCATTCATGTTTAAAGTATTGGAGTGATCAGGGATATATGGCACATATCTAAACATAGTAAAGGCAATAGACAGCAAACCTATAGCTAACATCAAAATGAACAAGGCAAAACTTAAAGCAATCCCACTGAAATCAGGGACAAGACAAGGCTGCCCACTCTCTCCATATCTCTCCAACATAGTTCTGGAAGTCCTTGCTAGAGCAATAAAACAGTTGAAGGAGATCAAGGGGATACAAATTGGAAAGGAAGAAGTCAAATTATCACTATGTGCAGATGATATGATAGTATATGTGAGTGACCCCAAAAACTCTACCAGGGAACACCTACAGCTGATAAACACCTTCAGCAAAGTGGCCGGATACAAAATTAACTCAAAAATATCAGTAGCCCTCCTGTATACAAAAGACAAAAGGGCTGAGAAAGAAATTAAGGAAACAACACCCTTCACAATAGCCACAAATGACATAAGGTACCTCAGAGTAACCCTAACCAAGGAAGTCAAAGACTTGTATGAAAAAAATTTCAAGTCTCTGAAGAAAGAATTAGAAGAAGATATGAGAAGATGGAAAGATCTCCCATGTTCATGGCTTGGCAGGATTAACATAGTAAAAATGGCTATCTTACCAAGAGCAATCTACAGATTCAATGCAATTCCCATCAAATTACCAACACAATTCTTTACAGACCTGGAAAGAAAAATTCTCAACTTCATATGAAATAACAAGAAACCCAGAATTGCTAAACCAATCCTCTACAATAAAAGATTTTCTGGAGTTATCTGCACCCCTGATCTTAAGTTGTACTATAGAGCAACAGTTTTAAAAACTGCATGGTACTGGCATAGAAACAGAATGGTGGATCAATGGAACCGAACAGAGGACCCAGAAATAAACCCACACACTTATGGACACCTGATCTTTGACAAAGACGCCAAAACCATACAATGGAAAAAAGATAGCATCTTCAACAAATGGTGCTGGTCCAACTGGATGTCTACATGTAGACAAATGAAAATAGATCCATACTTATCACCCTGCACAAAACTGAAGACCAAGTCGATCAAAGACCTCAAAATAAAACCAGACACATTAAATCAGCTAGAAAAAAAAGTGGGGAATATCCTAGAACTCATTGGTACAGGAGAAAACTTCCTGAACAGAACACCAACAGCACACGCTCTAAGAGCAACAATCAATAAATGGGACCTCATGAAACTGAAAAGCTTCTCTAAAGCAAAGGACGCTGTCATCAAAACAAAGAGACTGCTACAGATTGGGAAAGAATCTTCACCAACCCTTTATCTGATAGAGGACTCATATCCAGTATATATAAAGAGCTAAAGAAGCTGAATAGCAGCAAACCAAGTAATCCACTTAAAAAATGGGGAACAGAGGTAGACAGAGAATTCTCTGTAGAGGAATATCGAATGGCAGAGAAGCACTTAAAGAAATGCTCAACCTCATTAGCCATTAGGGAAATGCAAATCAAAACAACCCTGAGATTTCACCTTGCACCCATGAGAATGGCCAAGATGAAAAACTCAAGTGACAACACATGCTGGAGAGGTTGTGGAGAAAGGTGAACCCTTCTCCACTGCTGGTGGGAATGTAAACTTATACAACCACTCTGGAAATCAATCTGGCGTTTTCTCAGATAACTAGGAATAGCGCTTCCCCGAGATCCAGCCATACCACTCCTGGCCATATATCCAAAAGAGGCTCAAGTACACAAAAAGGACATTTGCTCAACCATGTTTGTAGCAGCTTTATTTGTAATAGCCAGAAGCTGGAAACAGCCTAGATGCCCCTCAACTGAAGAATGGATTCAGAAACTGTGGTACATCTATACAATGGAGTATTACTCAGCAATGAAAAATAAGGAAATCATGAAATTTACAGGTAAATGGTGGGACCTAGAAAGGATCATCCTGAGTGAGTTGTCCCAGAAGCAAAAAGACACACATGGTATAGACATATGTCACTCATACAGACATACAACATAGGACAAACCCACTAAAATCTCTGCATCTAAAGAAACTAAGCAAGAGAGGACTTTAACTAAAATGGTCAATCCCCATCCTTAAAGGCAAAGAGGATGGACATCAGAAGAAGAAGAAAACAGGAAACAACCTAGGAACCTTCTACAGAGGGCTTCTGAAAGCCAGAAGTAGAAAACAGGAAACAAACTAGGAACCTACCACAGAGGTCCTCTGAAAGCCTCTGCCCTACAGACTATCAAAGCAGATGCTGAATCTGATGGCCAACTGTTGGGCAAAGTGCAGGGAATCTTATTTAGAAATGGGAAATAGTAAGAGCTGGAGAGGACAGGGTCTCCACAAGGAGAGCAACAGAACAAGAAAATTTGAACACAGGGAACTTCCCAGAGACTCTTACTCCAACCAAGGACTATTCATGGAGATAACCTAGAACCCCTGCACAGATGTAGCCCATAGCAGTTCAGTGTCCAAGTGGGTTACATAGTAATGGGAAGAGGAACTGCCTCTGACACAATCTGATTGGCCTGCTCTTTGATCACCTTCCCCTGAGGGGGGAGCAGCCTTACCAGGCCACAGGAGAGGACAATGCAACCACTTTTGATGTGAATTGATAGACTAAGATCAGAAAGGAAAGGAGAACCTCCCCTATCAGTGAACTTGGGGAGTGGCATGCATGCAGAAAGGGGAGGGAGGGTGGGATTGGCAGGGGAGGAGGGAGGGGCTTATGGGGCTATACAAAATGAATAAAGTGTAATTTATGAAATAAAATAAAAAATGTCTTACAGAAACGCTTATTTGGGAGAACTTCATGGTATGAAGTTACATAGCATAAAATGATTTATTCATGTACATTTTATCACAGGAAAACTGGAAAATATCTCACGATATATCTACACAACACTGTCACTTGTAAGGCTCAGAAAACATTGCAAAAAGGGAGGCAAAAAGTGTCAGAGCCAGAAGATCAGGAAGTGTACTCTCAGATTGGGTCTTTTACTAATATCAGATGCTAGATCCATAAAGTCTCACCAACATGATTGCCCAGGCATGATTTGAACAAGAGTGAGCATGCCAATGAACACCAGTGAGCATGCCAAGATGAATAGGAGAGCCTCAACCTACACAAACAATAGCAGGCCAGTAAGAGTGCCAGATAGATCAGAAGTGCTGCTCAGATTGGGTCTTTTTACTAATATCAGAGTTGATCCTTTACTCAGGCTACAGGAGGGTGAAATGTTGCAGAGGTTAAGTTTCAGATAGAGCTCAGTAACTCCCTGCATCTAAGAAAAGCAAACAAACAAACAAACATACAAAAGGCAATGAGCCTGAGACTTTTATAGCATAGAGACAAGACATATAAACAAGACGGATGCAAAAAAAAAAATGTTGAAACTTCTGTGAACTGTTTGCCCTGTCCTGAAGAAAATTAAAATCACTGTGTGGAGAATAAAATCCTACTGTTCAATAATAGGACTTACAGAATCTGTTTGATGACCAGTTTTTGCTTTTCACATAAGGGTGGGAAACATTGCAGTTTACCCGTCATCAAAATAGTGAAGTTGTTTTTCAATAAATTCAAGATAAATTAGCCCAGCTGACAAGAATACAACATGATTTTACAGCAAAGTTAAAGATATGGTGCAGAGAACCCAGCTGTGTTTGTTGTCAGTTTGACACAGGCTGGGGTTATCTGGGAAGATGAATCTCATTTGAGAAAATTCCCCTTCCCGACTGGTACATGGGCAAACTTGTGTGGCTTTTTTTTTTTTTTGATGATTGAGATTAAAAGGCCCAGCTCACTGTTGGTGGTGCCACTCTGGGAAGTTGGTGCTGAAGAGCAGCACTCTTCCATGCTCTCTGCATAAATTTCTATCTCCAGGTTCATGTATTGCATTGGTGTCCTGAGATAGACTGTAACCTGAGAATTGTATGAAGAAAGAAGTCCTTTCTTTCCCAACTTGCTTTTGGTCATGGTGCAATAGAAACCCTAACTAAAATAGCAGTGATGACAGTAATTAAAATATATATCACAAGACACTTAGCTGTTTGGCAAGTCTAGACAGTTATCACAGCTACTGGAGAAAACATCCCCAATGATCGGATGTTAGGGCAAATGAATGGATTGTCAGTGCTGCTGGAGAGTAGATCTTTAGGTGATGAGGTCAACTCAAAGAACTCTATGCCAGGCTCTGATTTGGCAACTTATTAATAAATCCTAGATGTAAGGACTGGTTGATGTAGAGTTGAAATCATGGACCTACATTCAAATGAAGTAATGACACACACGGACAACACCTGTAAAAATAATGAATAAAATTAATGTAGTGTCAACTCAAAGAACTCTATAAAGGTTTTAGGCTCTAGAACTTTCTAGTTCAGCATAAATTGACTAGATGTATTGATTTCAAATGAATCCAGATTTTCTGGGACAATTTCTCTGGATGAAGAGGTGAAATCATGGACCTACATGGAAACAAAGTAGTGACAGAGTGTTCTGCAGAGAAATTTTTTAATTAAATAATAAATGTAAAAATAATTTCAGGTAAAATAACACACAAATATATTCTATTCTGTATTGGTATCTTAATTCTAGTATTAAAGAAAAATTAAATTTTTGAGTAGTAAGATAGAACTTTCTAGTTCATAAGGATAAATTGAGTAGATAACAGTAATTGATTTCAAATGCAAAATTGTCTCTGGTTACTTCTTGAGATAATTTCTCTGGAATTTCTTGTGCTCAGATGTCAAGGTGACAATAGATTATATATATATATATATATATATATATATATATACAACTGTTGGTATAATACATATAAAATATATACATACATACAGGGTTTCTCTATATAGTGTTGACTGTCCTGGACTCACTTTGTAGATCAGGTTGGCCTGGAACTCACAGAGATCCTCTTGCATCCCCTCCCTGAGTGCTGGGATTATAGGTGTTTACCACAAGCTCAGGTTACACTAGATTCATTCTATCAGGTATTGCTAGATGATTCTTCTTGGCCACATATTAGGTCTCCCTGTAACTTCAGGTATGGCTGAGGCTGAGTTGACCTTGTACTCATGGACACTACAATGAGTTTGAGTCTGCTGGAGTCTCCTGTGGAAATTTCTAATAGCTTCATCCTGTGTCAACTTGCCTGGATCATACTTAGGGCAAGCCATTCCTTCAAGTTCCTATGCCATCAGAGCCTCTCTCTGATTCTGAATATATTATCAGTAGAGTCTAAGAGAGCCAGGAAAGAAACAGATTGGTTTACATAAGCAACCTTTCCTTTTGGAGAGGTCAGAAAACAAGAGACTGGGGACAGAAAGCTGCATTAAGGAATGAAAAAGAATACCTGCTTTGGCTATATTTCTCTACTCCTCCCCTTTTCTAACTATACAGGGGAGATTGCCTAGAAGAGCAGATTGTTATTCAGCCTACATTAGAATTCTGGCTCAGATAATGAACAGTGTGTCCCCTGGTTTCTGCTCATCACCACTCTGTGTCTGTTTGTTGGGTCCTTCACTCACCACATAGTAATTCAGTAACCATCTCACACTTCATCTCTATTAGCATCTGCCAGACTTATGGGTACCTTGAAGCAGTCATTCCATTGTCAGTATCAATAGCATGTCCTGCTACCAACTGAACTTAGGAGACCCTCCTCATGTACAAAATATGCAAATTCACAATTAGAATAAGAAGTCCCTTCCCACTACTGGGGATGGAAGGATGCTTCATGTGACTAAGGTGTTCTACATATCTCTAGGCAGTAGTTGACAGTGACATTTGTCATAATATATGGAATTAAAACCAAATACATGGAAAAAAACCAGGGCCAAATGGTTTCAGCACAGAATCTACCAGACTTTTAAAAATGAGATAATTCAATACTCCTCAAACTATTCCACAAAATAGAAAAAAGAACATTGCTAAACTCATTCTACGAGACCTCAGTCACTATGATACATAAGCCACACAAAGACCCAACAAAGACAGAGAATTTCAGACCAATTTTTCTTATGAATATTGAGGCAAAAGTACTCAATAAAATACTTGCTAATTGAATCCAAGAACACAACAAAAATACCATCCAGTATAATCAAGTAATTTGTAATGTTAACTATGTATGAGTGTTTAAACATATGAAAATCTATCTATGTTATCCACCACATAAACAAACTGAAAGAAACAAACACACGATCTTATCATTAGATGCTGAAGAATTATTTGACAAAATCTAACACATCTTCACGCTAAAAAATCAGGGATACAAGGCACATACATAAACATAATAGAGGCAATATACAGCAAGCCAATAGGAAACATCAAGTTAAATAGAGAGAAACTTAAAGAAATTCCACTGAAACAAGGGACAAGACAAGGCTTCTCAGTCTTTCCAATTCTGATCCATATAGTACTTGAAGTTCTAACCAGAGCAATAAGAAAACTAGAGGAGATCAAGGGGATACATATTGGAAAGAAATGGGCCACAAATTGGTTAGACATTCTCTCAATCTCTGCTCTGCCAGGTTCTCCTGATCCAGCCACAGTGTTCCAGACCTCTCATGGTCCATTAATGTCTCTTCTGCTGTCACCTCACCTGATTTCAAAGGGCTCAGACTGGAAAACATGAAGCATTGTTATCTATCCACACTATTTGCAATCCAAATTCATCTTTGGTTTAAACCATAACTGAGTCATCAGTTCTGTGCATTGCCAGTAATAGGAATAATGTTGAATTTCTTTTCAATATTTTAATTGCTTCCAGGTTATTTTTCTAATTTTTATTTTATTGTTTTTTTTTATAATTTATTCACCTTAAATCTCTACTGTAGTCCCATTCCTCCTCTCCTCCCAGGCCCACCATCCCTCCATCCCTCTCTCTTCCCCCTACCCCATCCATTTTCCCTAGTCCACTGAAAAGGAGAGGAAAAAGGAGAGGGTGGTGGAACCATTTTCCTTAGACCAGCACCATTTGTTGAAGATGCTGTGTTTTTATCCATTGTGTGGATGGATACTATCTGACCCTAGCCTATCAAGGTACATCAGGACTGCCTGGATGACCTTTCTCTGTGTCCTGGAAAGGCCAACAGAGGGAAGTGATTAAAGAGCAGGCATTTTCAGAGACTGCCCTTGCTCCCTTTACTATGGGACCCACTTGGATACTGAGCTGCCTATCAGCTACATATGAGCAGGAGGGTTTAGGTCCTCTCCATGCATGGTTATTCATTGGTTCATCAGTCTCTGCAGGGCAGCACTAGACCCAAGTTTTTGGCTTTGTTGGTCTACTTCTGGTGCTCCTTTCCCCTACAGGTCCTTTATCCCTTCTTTCTTCAAGACTCCCTATGCTCTGGCCAAAGATTGACTATGAATCTCAGCATCACCTTCAATCCCCTGCCTTGTAGAGTCTTTCAGAGAGCATCTATGGTAGGTTCCTGTCCTTTTCCCTTCCTTCTGCAATTTCTTGTGTCTATTCTGTTTGCCCTTTTATTGTGAGTTATCAATATTTATTATTGATTTATCTTTTAGTTAACTAGTGGTTATTCTTAAACCAGCTGTATACCCAAATCACCTCACAGATGCTAGGATTTATTTAATTTAACCAGGCAAAAATTTATCTAGTTAAAATTATTTAGCTTAACTATGCTAGGCAATAGTTACTCCATCCTAAACATTCCAGCCCACATATCTTCCTCTCATTCAGAATTTCCAACATTATACTTGCTTTTAGTCATATCTCAGGTGCAGTTCATCTTTCCTCCTGGTCCAAGTACTCCCCTCCTGACCTCTGCTCTCCTATTCCTCCTATTCCACTAGCTTCCTTCTCCTCCCATTGTGAGCAGGATGTCATACCCTTTTCTCTCTGTTGCTCAGTATTGTGCTCTGTATTGTTTTATTGACATTACAGAGAACAAATGGTGGCATGTTTACACAAACTTGAGACACATGATGCTTAGAATAAGCATCACAATGCAATATCCTGATTGAAACCAGATTGTGGGGTAGAGAAATCAGCATTTGAATGAAGAAGGGTAAATTGTATACATCCCTTAAGATCATTATACCAACACCCTTTTGAATGAGAATTAAGCATCCACCCTAGGTCCTCTTTGTTGTTTAGCTTCTTTAGATCTATATATTTTAATATGTTTATTCTATGTTGTATGACTAATATCTGCTTATAAGTGAATATATACCATGTGTGACTATATATCATGTGTGAATATATACCAAGTGAATATATACCATGGGTGTCTTCTGAGTGACCTCACTCAGAATGATCTTTTCAAGTTCCATCCATTTGCCTACAATTTTCATGATTTCCTTGTTTATAATTGCTGAGTAGTATTCCATTGTGTAAATGTATCACAATTTCTGTATCCATTCTTCAGTTAAAAGACATCTAGGTTATCTCCAGACTATGGCCAGTATGACTAAAGCTGCTATGAACATACTTGAGCAAATGCCCTTGTTTTAAGAGAGCATCTTTCCGGTATATAACTAGGAGTTCTATAGCTGGATCTTGAGGTAGCATTATTCCTGATATTTGAGGAAAGTGTCAGATTGATTTCCAAAGTGATTGTACAAGATTACATTATCAATTTCATGTGGAAAGACAAAAAACCAAGAATAGCTAAAACAATCCTTTCCAATAAATGATCTTCTGGAGGTATCTCTATCCCTAATCTTAAGCTGTACTATAGAGCAACATTAATAAAAATGGAATGGTACTGGCATAGAAACAGACCACTGGATCTATGGAATCATCAAAGACTGGTAAGTAGACACATACACCTTCGAACTATGCATTTTTTGACAAAGAAGCCAAAACCACACAATGGATAAAAACACAGCATCTTCAACAAATGGTGCTGGTCTAACTGGATATTTACATATAGAAAATGCAAATAGTTCCATACTTATCACCCTGCACAAAAGTAAAGTCCAAGTGGATCCAAGACCTCAACATAAAACTAGACAAACTTAATCTGTTAGGAGAAAAAGTGGAGAAGAGCCTCGAACTCATTGGCTCAAGAGACAACTTCTTGAACATAACATCAACAGCTCAGGCTCTAAGATCCACAATCAATAAAAGGAATCTTATGCAACTGAAAAGAATATGTAAAGCAAAGGACACTGTCAACAGAACAAATTAACAGCCTACAGACTGGGAAAAGATCTTCACCAACATTGCATTAGACAGAGGTCTAATATCCACAATATATAAAGAACTCAAGAAATTAAGACACCAATATAACAAAAATTCAATTTAAAGTGGGGTACAAACCTGAACAGGGAATTCTTCAGGGTGGTCATCACTATCATAGATATTCTTTTTATCACAGATCATGGTGTCCTTGACTGTATGTTCTTGGCTGTACCACATAGCCACCTTCAGATTGAAACATTCATGTATGTTTTTATTCTTTTTGGTTTTCATGCAAGACTATGCATGGTAGGTAATTTTTATATCATTTCATTGTGATAAAAAGGAGTTAGTGATGACCACCCTGAAGATTTCTTTATCAGAGAGCCAACCTTCTCTTTCCATGCCTGCCTATGTACCTTAACTCCCCTCTATTCTGCCATGTCAGAGAATAAGACACCCTGATCTCAGGGGAGGAGCTGTGGCTGCTCTAGCTGATTTTTTTATAATAGTACTGAAATCTAGGTGGCATCAGTCCACAGGAAAGAAAACTTTCATGAGGAGGGCTCCAGGGACTTGACCACGATATTGTGGGAAAAAATATTGGTGTTAAGTACATATTGCATCAATCTGCAGGGCCATATTTAGAAGCAGGAAGGCACACCAACTGGACAGGAGAATGCTAGAGAGTGAAACAGGCCATGTCAGAGTAGAACAACCTTTCCCAGGAATGTCCCACCCAGTAACAGTTGGTCCAAGGTTAGTTTTAAGGATGATGAACCAACGATATGCTTTCAAGAACTCTGATAGCAGTTGGAGTTTCTAAAATAATAATGTGAGGTCCCTTGTTTGTGGTTCATAGAGATGGAGAGAAAAGATATGCAATCATCATTTGACTTTTAGGCTCAAAGAATAGTGGGCCTATTTCTCATGGCAGCACATAGGCATTGCACATTTTACACTCTCATCTTCCTGACCATGTTAATATAGCCCCCAAGTACAGTTATTGAATGACCAAAAGATCAAGCATCCCAGACTGTTACTTGTAACTACTTGACAATATTTAGATAAATCTGAGGAAAAGCCAAAGGCCAGACACTTTAAGCTATGATTCTGTAAGCTATGATACTGAAAAAAGCATTCTCTTTCTTCCACTGGCTGATTTTGCAAAAGGCACAGAACTTGCCGGGAGCCAAAGCTATCTACTGAAGCCAAAGTCAAAGCTATCTAGTGGAGCCAAAAGCTATCTACTGAAGCTTAAATCAATTGGTGAGTCAAAGCTATCTAGTGGAGACAAAGGGTGTTTGCTAAGCCAAAGCCAAATAGTGAGCAAAGGTCATTTAATGGAGACCTAAAGCTATTTAGTGAAAGTTATCTAGGACCCTAACTCATGGGTGATAGACTGTGAGGACATCCGTTTGTTACAGCATCCATGAGAAAACATCCCTATGGTATCTTGCAGGTACCCTATTTAACACATGAAAGCACTCTTCCTGTCTTCTGCAGCAGCTAATTACCTTCCCCCTTTTCCTGCCTTCTCCCTATATAAGTTGGGTAAAAATTTCTAATAAATGAAGCTTTGATCAGACAAACAGACTTGGCTTCCTTTCTTGTGCTTCTTGTCCCTTCCCCCCATTCCTTCCACTCTCCTCCCTTAGAAACTCACATTGAAGCCAGGCAGGCCGGGGCAAGAACTCAGGGTGTACTATGCATTTTCTCTATCAGCCTACATTCAGGTGCCTCCATTTAGTTATTTCCAGTTCAAGAGTCCAAGAGCCAGGGTGAAATGCAGAAGCTATGAGAAGAAGAGTAACATCACTGTGGATCTCTCCCAGGGCTACTGAGTAGAAGCTGTGCATCTCCCAATCTTTCTCTTCCCAAGCTTATCAGTTCCTTGGGAGTGTTATTTGCCATGTATTTTGGCCGAAGAGTGGCCACACAAGCCTCTGTCCTGGTTGTCAAGGTTAAAACCACCTTCCACCATGCTCATTCAGAGCCCAAGCACCTGTTCTCCATACAGCCAGTGGAGGTGGGGGCTGACTGAGAATCCAAACATGTAGTTGGGGAGAAGTGTCGCTTAGTGTGGAAGCTGGCCTCTCAGTGCCTCTTGGGTCATGAATAATTCTAAGTTCTTCTCTGTGATTTTCAGTTAGGCATATCAGCTTCAGGAGAGGTAATGTCTAATCCTAGATGAGAGACCCCCAAGAAATGTAACTGGGATGTTGGAAAATTGTAGGGATTTGCCAAGATTATGTTCTATTCTGGAGGGGAAAAAAAACCCGAATGATTGGGAAATATAGATCAAGCAGTGGAGAGTGGAATTCAGAATGGGAGAGAAAAGAAAGTTTGTTAAACAGATGCTAGATTTTTGCTGGGGTAATTTATTGGGCTCCAGGTTCCTCCTTTCTCCCTATTGGCTCTGTGTTAATATCCACTAGTGTGCATTTTAGCGATTTATTCTCAAAGAATATTCTAGGAACAAGAAGGGGCTGGCTCAGGAAGCCTGTTGTGTTTTCCTTCCCTACCCATGTTCCTTTAACCTTGTTTCAATTTCTTTCCTGGAAGAAATAGTTTCACCCCTGAGTACTTCTCATGGAAATGCTTATGCCCATTAGAGGGCAGTGATGTGTTGCTCTTGAGAAGACAATGCTGCTGTCAAAACCAAGTCATTCAGAAATCACTACTTCCTTCCCCACACATGAACAGGTAGTGATGCCATTGAGTATTATTATCCAAGAGCAACCTTGCTAACCTTCCTGCTCCTAGGTCCCATTAACCACATGAGAAATAAACCCACAATTCTGCTTTATACTTCCTCCTTTATCCACATAGATTCATTGTCTGGGAAAATATTTCCACTAATAAAAAGTATCTCATAACTTCTTGGACAGTACCTACTTAGCATAGAAAAATTACTCAGAAATCATTTTCAATTTTAATAACCCAGTCTCAAAATACACATTTTGATATCTTCTCCATTGTGTCATTCTTTCTTGCTACAAATCCACAACTGTTAGAGAAGGGAATCCCTTAGAATGGAAGATGAAGATTTCAGCTTTTATATTTTTACTTTTTCTTCAAAACTAATATGTGGCAGATGGTAGTCAGTATAAATATTGACAGTGTGTGTGTCTCTCTGTGTGTGTGTGCATTAGTCATATATATGATGTCTGCATACATGACACATATAACAAATATAAAGCAAACTTAAAATTTCTTTCTTAAACAAAACTATGAAATTAAAAACTAAAAGATCACTGACATGCATTACAAGACCATCTCATTAATGAACAAAGAAAAAAGTTCACTCAAATTTTTACCAACTAAATTCTACATTAACCTGATAATTATTTACTGTAACCACTAAGGGGGATCAGAATACAGTTTCCTATTTTTTTTATAGCATGACATCCCTAAACTTTCAGGAAGAGTAAAATTACAATGATATGCTCCATGTATCTAATATAAAAGTTAAGTGCAGAACCTTCACGTTTTCAGAACCATTTTTTTCTGAAAAACTATGAGAGAAAATGTGCAATTTCTTGAATGGTGGTGGACTCCTTCTGCTGTGACCTAGTCTTCAATACACAGGCTTTCCAACCATTCAACATTTCTTTCCAATCCCTGCACAGACATTTCTCCAGTGGTGTTTGGGTATGTTATAAATAGCTTGAAGGAATAACACAGAGATGCTTCCAGAATACCAATCCTGACCCTGGCTGTTAATTAAAACATTTTCTTTATTCATTATCAGATTTAAAATGGATGAATTTTTCTTCATCTATAACATAAGTGAATGACATTTCTTATGTGACTATGTTTCTCATTGTTTCAGAACTTGGGGTAAATTTCAGAATAGTTTACTTTTACAAACTTCAATTATCTAGCCTTCATTGAAGTCTTAGTCTGTAGTACTCATTTTCAAATTTTGTATACAGAAAGCATATTTAATCTGAAACTAAGGTGTTTTTCATTTAATACGTAAGATATTATTTAAAATAAAATTTATATATTAAGACTCCTAAAGAAAAGTGACAGAAATAGTTTTTAAATCACAAGGAATTAAACTTGCAATATTTTCACAATTTAGGAATGAAAAATAATTCATAGTATTTTTATTATATATTTTTGTAGGGCAATCTTTCAGTTTAATTATTACCAGTTACAAAGAATATTTTCTCCCAAATCTTGACTCCCACAGACACCTTTCCATTTTTTGACAGTTATATTAAAGCTACTTTTTATTCTTGATTATATTAAAGATTGTATAGAATATTATATATAATATATATACTCCGTTGTGTGTGTGCAAACAAATGAGTCTGGATATCTGAGGAGGCCAAATTAGAACACCAATCCCCGAGAGCTATACTCAGAGGAGGTTCTGATCTTTCTGACATGGGTGCTGAAAACCAATCTCACCTACTCTGCAGGAACAGCAAGAACTCTTAACTGCTAAGATAAACTCTTCACTACAATCTTCTAATAAATTCTCACCTAGAAATGGCCACAATTATAACCCCAGGACTTTTAGAGTAAAAGAAGATAGTTCTTCTCAAACCAGGCAATGATTCTCTCTGCAAATGTAAACTAGGTTACCCACTGCTTTAGTTGACACTGACAGAATTAAACTAAGGGACAATTGATGTTCCACTCAGACTCCAGATAGTGGCCATGTGAGTCTCAAATGGTCTCACCTTTGACAGTTAGGACCCTAGAAGTCACATACCATGTAACAAGACATGGTTGCATTGGGAGTCATGGGAAAGGTACCCACTCTTCTCCTGTTTTCCCTTCATTTTCAGGTTTTCAGTCCTGCCCCTTGGTGAAGCCCACATCTTCATTATAAGCAGTCTTTACATTTGTCAATCAGGCATAGTCTGAAATAAAAGGAGGGGATTGAACATCACAGGAAGTTGGGCATTTGCATACAGCCAGCATGCACCTAGAATCCCAGAGATAGATAAGAAGGGGTGCAAAACTGCAGCTTGTCCAATGAACTCAGGAACCCGAATCTGAGTGTTTTCACCATGACTCTGGCTCCACTACTCCTTGTCCTCCTTTATCACTTAACAGGTGAGTTGATTGAAGGAGTTCTGGAAGAGTAACTGCCTGTTGCTTGGGATGTTTGGCACATAGGCTTGTCTGTGAAAGGGGTTTCCTTGTTCTTACTGACTTTTATTATTTTGTTCTTATAGAGTCATGGGGCCAGTTTCAACTGACTCAGCCAAACTCTGTGTCAGGGTCTCTAGAAAGTACAGTCAGCCTCTCCTGCAAGCGCAGCAGTGGTAACATTGGAAGCAGCTATGTGAACTGGTACCAGCAGCACGAGGGAAGATCCCCCACAATGCTGATCTACAATGTTAACAACAGACCATCCGGGATTCCTGATCGGTTCTCTGGCTCCATTGACAGTTCCTCCAACTCAGCCTCTCTGACCATCAGTAACCTGCAGGCTGAGGATGAGGCCAACTACTTCTGTCAGTCCTATGGTGGTGGCTATAGACACAGTGATGTGAACCACGGAGGAAGTGAGACGCAAGTGGACTATTTTTATGAAACCATATTATAACCAGGAGATGAGACCAAACTATAGAAGTAACCCATGTTGATATGAAATCTTAGTGTCTACATACAGTGAACAGAAAATATAATAAAACCTTTGATCTCATGAACTGTCCCATAACTGCAAAGCTCATAAGAACATGGTTTTTGCAATAATGAAAGGAGAAAGAATGTCTGATGAAAGAGACA
>JAEOAE010002835.1:0-2500 GCA_036365155.1 Meriones psammophilus
TATCACCTTTCAGTTTTTCCTGTTATAATAATTTAACGGCCACATTATGTAAATTAGTTTACAAAGTTGTGCATTGTGTTTCTGTTCTTTCGATTGAAATTTCTTTGTGTGCCATAAAGTGCTAGATAACACTTTTCAGTTTTCCTGTATTCCTAATTGAGCGAGTGACACACAGGTGATTCCATTAAAAAGTATTGCTTTGCTTTGCTGTTCTTTCGTTCAAAACTTGTTGCTGTGCTGTACAGTGCGTTATATCTCTTTTCAGTGTTCCTGTATTCCTAATTGAGCGAGTGGCAAACATGCGATTTAGTTTACAAAGTAGTGCTTTGCATTTCTGTTCTTTCGTTGGAAACTTGTTCCTGTTAGGAACAAGTTAGGGTTACGGTTAGGGTTAGGGTTAGGGTTAGGGGCTTAGGGTTAGGGTTAGGGTTAGGGTTAGGGTTAGGGTTAGGGTTAGGGTTAGGGTAAAGGTAAGGGGCTTAGGGTTAGGGATAGGGTTATATCACTTTTCAGTTTTCCTGTTATAATAATTGAACAGGCGACACGAATGTGAATTAGTTTACAAGTTGTGCTTTGCGTTTCTGTTCTTTCAATGAAAACTTGTTTCTTTGCCATACATTTCGATATATCGCTTTTCAGTTTTCCTGCATTCCCTAATTGAGCGGCGACACACATGTGATTTAGGTTACAAAGTACTGCTTTGCGTTTCTGTTCTTCTGTTGGAAACTTGTTTCTGTGCTGTACAGTGTGATATATCACTTTTCAGTTTTCCTATTTATAATAATTGAAAGGGCGAATTTGCTTTTATGTAAATTAGTTTACAAAGTTGTGCATTGCATTTCTGTTCTTTTCGATGGAAATTTCTTTCTGTGCCATAAAGTGCGTTTAGATAACACTTTTCAGTTTTCCTGTATTCCTAATTGAGCGAGTGACACACATGTGATTCCGTTAAAAAGTAGTGCTTTGCTTTTCTGTTCTTTCGTTCAAAACTTGTTTCTGTGCTGTACAGTGCGTTATATCTCTTTTCAGTTTTCCTGTATTCCTAATTGAGCTTAGTGGCACACATGCGATTTAGTTTACAAAAGTAGTGCTTTGCATTTCTGTTCTTTTGTTTGAAACTTGTTCCTGTTAGGTTATATCTCTTTAGGGTTTTCCTGATTAGGGTTAGGTTAGGTTAGGGGCTTAGGGTTGGTTTAGTTAGGGTTAGGGTTAGGGTTAGGGTTAGGGTAATGGGACTTAGGGTTAGGGATAGGTTATATCACTTTTCAGTTTTCCTGTTATAATAATTGAACAGGTGACACGAATGTGAATTAGTTTACAAGTTGTGCTTTGCGTTTCTGTTCTTTCAATGAAAACTTGTTTCTTTGCCATACATTTCGATATTTTGCTTTTCAGTTTTCCTGCATTCCTAATTGAGCGGCAACACACATGTGATTTAGGTTACAAAGTACTGCTTTGCGTTTCTGTTCTTCTGTTGGAAACTTGATTCTGTGCTGTACAGTGTGATATATCACTTTTCAGTTTTCCTGTTATAATAATTGAAAGGCGACATGTATGTAAATTAGTTTACAAAGTTGTGCATTGCGTTTCTGTTCTTTCCATGGAAATTTCTTTCTGTGCCATAAAGTGCGAGATAACACTTTTCAGTTTTCCTGTATTCCTAATTGAGCGTAGCGACACACATGTGATTCCGTTAAAAAGTAGTGCTTTGCTTTTCTGTTCTTTCGTTCAAAACTTGTTATCTGGGCTGTACAGTGCGTTTTATCTCTTTTCAGTTTTCCTGTATTCCTAATTGAGCGAGTGGCACACATGCTGATTTAGTTTACAAAGTAGTGCTTTGCATTTCTGTTCTTTGGTTGGAAACTTGTTCCTGTTAGGAACAAGTTAGGGTTAGGGTTAGGGTTAGGGTTAGGTTAGGGTTAGGGTTAGGTTAGGGTTAGGGTTAGGGTTAGGGTTAGGGTTAGGGTTAGGGTTAGGGTAAGGGGCTTAGGGTTAGGGATAGGGTTATATCACTTTTCAGTTTTCCTGTTATAATAATTGAACAGGCGACACGAATGTGAATTAGTTTACAAGTTGTGCGTTTTGCGTTTCTGTTCTTTCAATGAAAACTTGTTTCTTTGCCATACATTTCGATATATATTTTGCTTTTCAGTTTTCCTGCATTCCTAATTGAGCGAGCAACACACATGTGATTTAGGTTACAAAGTACTGCTTTGCGTTTCTGTTCTTCTGTTGGAAACTTGATTCTGTGCTGTACAGTGTGATATATCACTTTTCAGTTTTCCTGTTATAATAATTGAAAGGCCACATTTATGTAAATTAGTTTACAAAGTTGTGCATTGCATTTCTGTTCTTTTCGATGGAAATTTCTTTCTGTGCCATAAAGTGCGAGATAACACTTTTCAGTTTTCCTGTATTCCTAATTGATCATAAGTGACACACATGTGATTCCATTAAAAGTAGTGCTTTGCTTTTCTGTTCTTTCTTTTCAAAACTTGTT